>CM041779.1:142251793-142359293 GCA_023374045.1 Limonium bicolor | reverse complement strand
TTGATATTGACACATTGAACAAGGCACATCTGGTTGTGTTGAATCACTCTGAAAGTGTCGAACCATATTTTGACGCACACCTAGGCTACCTCAAAACAAAACACCCAACAATGAGTAATGCAAGATTGAAAAAAGAGCAGAACACAACATTTGTTAAGTGGTTCAAATAGAAGGTGTTGTATGAAGATTCAAGGAACGTGAATGAAATGGTCAAGTTGTTGGCACTCGGTCCAAATCTCGATGTGTTGTCTTATGAAGGATATGATGTAAATGGATTTTCTTTTTACACTGAACGCCAAGATCGTAAATCGACAAACTAAAATAGTGATGTGCATCATATGGCTTCACAAGATATTTTCAGAGGTACAAGTCGTAATACACTGAAGAATGTATACTATGGTGTTATTTAAGATATATGGGTCTTGAATTACACTAGTTATGAAACTTGTGTATTTCGTTGCAAATGGGTGGACAAAAAACACTAATATGGTGAGGATGACCATGGTATGAAGCTAGTTGACTTAATGACAACGAATCCTACTGGTGAACCCTTTGTTGCGTCAAAGGCAAAACAAGTATTCTACTGCTGTGATCAGTGTAATCCCAGATGATCTATTGTGTTGCAGAGTAAAATATCGATAGTTGGGATTAATGATGTTGTTGATGAGGAGGAATGCGATTGTGAAGATGAAACAGATGTACCTATTCGATTGCCGATGAAGGTGGACAATGTTACTAATTTTGAATGTACAAGGTCCAACCACAATGAAGGATTGTGGATTGAACGATGAAACGTAATTATGTAAGTTTGAGTGACAATTCATATATATAATAAAATTTAATTTTAATTATGTCCTATTTGTTTTTCGATTAAATAGATCTTTGTATTAACATTTATTGTTACTGATTTTCCAGATTATGGATTCTGATGAGGATAGAGTTGAAGAGGAGGTGCAGTTAGGGTGCGATGAGACTACTGATGACGATGTTCATACCGAAGAACCACCAGTGGCATCTACTTCACAGAACCCCCAAAAGGGACGTGGACCGACCCGTGGCTTGAAGGTGAAAAAGGGTTCTCCCGTAGATTTGGTTTGGGACAAGTACCTTAGATATTCTAGAGGGTCAAAGCACCACTTTGCTTCTTTCTTGGGCTAGATGGTAAAGACTCACTGTTCTATAAACAAGGATTGGAAAGATCAAGAACAGGCAGACAACGACATCATGTGGAGAGGGTGCAACAGCTGTATAAAGTCACGGATGAGCTACGTGATAGGATAATGTCACTTCTAGCGACATCCTTGAGGTAGTGGAAGCAATGATTGGTGTCTGGTTGGATTAGCAGACCGGGCTCCAAAAGTGTGCCGCCGTGAGTCATGTACGACGGTAAGATCACGGAGGAAGATTGGAAAATATTTTCGACGCTCACCTGACAAAAGAGTTTAAGGTATTTGTACAATTCTTTATTTTTCATTTATTTTAAACTAACAAACAAATATTTTTATTTTAATGAATAACTTACAATACAAATTTTATAACATAGACGTCAAGAAATAGCGAGATGGAACTGGCAGAAAAATATACATACGTACTACATGGGACGATCTGGCTATACGGGGCGTTTAGAGTAGTGGAAGAATAAGGGCATGCTGACACGCGTTAATAAAGATGACACCCAATCAGTTATTGAAAATGTTGTAGATGCAAGTAGGGTGCATACTTATTTGTTGGGTCGGATGAAGAAAAATGTTGAGGGAGTGTATGTATTCCTGCGAAGTGAGACTGTTGGGTTGGCTTAAAAAATTGTTAGTACCTACATATTCTTAAAAACTTGTTGTTTACTAATTAGAAATTTAATTACTAATATTCTGGAATTTAAATCTAGTCTGGATCTACCGAGCAATGGGAGGTAGTTCCCACACCTTCGAGCCAAGATGATCCATTGAATAAGGCAATTAGGCAAAAGGATCATCCAGGGCGAGTGTGTGGGCTAGGAGAAGTACGCCAAAGAGTCTGGATATACCAAGCAATGGGAGGTAATTCCAACACCTTCGAGCCAAGATGTTCCATTGAATAAGGCCATTGGGCAAAAGGATCATCCAGGGCTAGTGCGTGGGCCAGGAGGGGAAGTACGCCAAAGAGATGTGTTTCCTTCATCTCGAGCAAGACCACAGGCTGTAATCATACAGGAAATGGTGGAGGCACAGTTAGGGGAGGCGGTACTGCAAGAGGTGGATCGACAATTTGCTGAGGAGCGGCGAGTCTACGAGAACCACTTGCGAAGACTTGAGGCTTTAGTATTGGGCCAGGAGCCTGCTCCTACACCGACCCCTGGTCCTACACCGATGCCAGATCCTACACCGGTGCCCAATCCTACACCGTTGCCAGATCCTACACCGACACCTACTACTGCTGCACTGGTACTTGCTCCTACACACACCCCAAGTACTGCTGCACTTGTACCTACACCATCTTCGTCCACGGGTGACACATTCCCTTATGGAAACCTGAGTTATTTTTCACCTTAGCTATTCATTAATGTTTCATATTAAATATGTTTTTTTATTATAGCTAGCGTACTGTTATTGTCGTGAGTTGATGCAGACGTCTAAATCATGTCATCTATTTCAAGTGTTGGATGATGGGACTGTGCATGTTGCATTCAGTAGGGTTTTGCAGACCGGACTGGATACACTAGTACATTTCAAGCGCATCCCACCTCTTCACGCCCGTGTGTCGATTGATTATTGTACGTGGCCATGAGGATTCTCCGCTTCCATTGGAGTGGAATGAGTGGAACAAAATAATTGAAGAAAATCTTCAGTAGTTCCATGGCCTTATTCTCTCATTGATGTTGATGATGAGGTAACTATTTATATGCTTCAATGTTTATTTTTAACTTGATTGTTAAGTTTTATGTTATTTTATAATTTAAATTATTTTATAAAATAGTAGATCGATAAAGGGAAAAAATTGGTTAAAAGAGGAGAATGGATACGGGGAAAGAAGTGATGAGATCAGTTGATGAGAGTCAGAAGGTAAGGAAAGAAGTGGTGAAGCCTTTCGATATGACTCCAAAAAGACCCCCCATTTTGGCATCAAAGTTCATCAAGAGGTTGACAACACAACAGAAGATGTTGTACGACTTTCTCATGACGAAGGATGAGGGTGTTTCCAGCTTCAACATGCGAGTGCCTAAGCATATTTTCCACACTAGTGAGCCCATGGATCTGATGATCACCTTCAGCAATGTTAAAGAATTGTTGACTAGAGATCTGCTCAACATCGCTGTCATTCAGGCATATTGTGTGTAAGTGTTCTTTAAATTATTAATTTATCTTTCATTTATTTTGTAGCTATTCAATATATTTGTTTAATAAATGTTCTTTAGGTGTTTGACTGCTAGACTGCAAGGGAATGATAGAGACGCAGCCATCACATTCTTGTGTTCGCAATTGATGATGTCAGCAAGTTAGGGTGCAGTGCATTGGATGCTTCACAATGTGCACAGCACATGAGGCGTGGATTTTATGCTGCCGTGCGAAGATGAAGATATATGCTAATCTCATATCATCAAATGTAAGTATACAATAACTGAACTTCTTTGCTTCTTAATCATAGATTATAAAATCATTAGAAATTAAATATGTTCTAAAACACATTCCCTATTATCTGTGGTAGATCACTAGAGAGAAATTGTTGAAGGAGTGAGTCTTTAAAATGTTCATGCATTTTCATTTGCTTTTAGCTTGTTGTGGATTGTTGGCATCTACTAAATGGCTTCATTTAATGCTATTGCAGTGGTCATAAGATTGGTTTAAGTGACATGGGTAAACCATTCTCCATCATGAACTTCTATTACATACCGGTAAATAATCATTTTAACATGCTTGTATTAATTAAGTAAAGTAACGTTTCTTGCTATGTATAATGTTGGTAATCCATGGATGTGTGATGACAGTGTCCTAAACAGCCTGATTCAAGGAGCTGTGGCTATTATGTGATGCGGTACATGTACGAGACTGTTAAAAATATTGACACTCTTGATGATGATGACAAGGTAATCGATATCAATCCAAGTTGTAGTTAAAGTTATTGTGTTAATAAAGTGTGTGTGCTAATGATGATCAATTTTTATGGACAGATCGTTTTGCTTTTCACAAAAGCACGGGCCACTTATGCCAAAGTGGACTTGGACTTTGTAAGAGATCATATGTTGCAATATTGGTGTAAAATTACTTAAGCGTTTCTTAGATCTTCTCCTAGTGTAATTAGACTTATATTTTGTTTATGCTGAAGCAAAGTACAAAAGTAAAGTGTAACTCTCTTTATTTTTGAGATGTTTGAATGGGTTTGTTGCAATTCAACTAGCAACTCTTGTTTTGCTAGTTGTGCATATATGTAATGTGTGTTGGTTGTCAAATAGTAATACCAGTTGGATGCTCTGTACAGGTGTATGTGATTGTATTGGGTTGTGTTTGAAAACACGTCCTAGAGGCTAAAAAAAATAATAAATAAAATAAATAAACCACGGTTCAGGAAAAAATCGTGGTTTAAAATGTTTTTGGCGCGAGGCTATATCACGGTTTTTCAAATAACCGTCGTTTAAGACACACTATATACCACGGTTTAGCCAAGAACCGTCGTTTAAGACCAACTATAAACCACGGTTGACCCAGATAATTGTTGTATAAAGTCACTAAAATCCGCGGGAAAAAAGGTCTTAAACGACGGTTCTTTAACCATGATTTTTTCTCTTATTTTAAATGACGGTTCCGAACCATCGTTTATAGCTATTTTCCTATATACGTCGCGAGCATATACCACGGTTTCAAACCGTGGTTTTTGAGCAAAATAACCGTGGTATAAAACCTTTTTTCCACTAGTAGTCTTCCAAATACTTATATAGTCTGCTATATAGTTTTCTAGTCTTGTATACATAAATATATGTATATATTAAAACCATTTCTATAATTTTACATTTTTACAAAAATTTAGGATTTTAATAATTTTTTGTGTCTTTTTTAGCTTTTCATTATTTGGAAAAGGTTAACCATATATCTATAAGGTTGTTACCGACGATAATAATGCAAAAGGTAAAAGTGAGAAGATATAAGATTTTAACAAATTGATGGATGACTATTTAGTAACCAGAATAAAAACATATATGTACTTTGTAATAAATTGTAAACGATAAGGGTATTTGGCGCTCAAAAGATGAATAATATTTGATGACTTTACTGTCATAATTTACTAAGAGAAATTCATATGTTACTAAAAAGTTTCATATTCATCGAATATCTCGATTTTGAAACTCGTTTTCTATATCCTGGAGATTGTGCACGCCGGCCGCGTACAACAATCGTGCGGCAACCTGTGTTGGCAGTCAGTTAGCTGCTGACTGGAGCTGACTGGACTGTTTTTTATTATATTAACTTTAAATTATTGTATCTTATAAAATATAAGTCCAAAATGTAAAAAAAATATATCATTGTTCATCTAAATTCATGCTCTTCAAAACAAGACTAGACATGGATATGTTTTGAGAACTTTAAAAATTTATATAATTTATATTAAGTACATGTATATATCCATATATATCAATAAGACTTATGATTCATAACATCATTTTAGTGTATCATAATATCACTTTTAATGAATCATAATATCAAAATTAATGAATCATATCTTTATTTTAGTGTATCATCGCAAACATATACGAATAAATTCTTTTACGCAATAATACAACACAAAAATAATATTTGGTATGTATGAAAAATACGCGATTTGTTATATAAGGTTTAAAATACACCATACAACAATGATAATACACTACAAAACAATAATGATTTTTATCGGTTCCGAAGTTTGTTATCTAATTCACCACTTATTAGTTAATGAATCATAATATCAATTTTAATGAATCATAATTGAAATACCCCGAACAATTATCACTTCAAAATTTGTGAAGTTTAAAATAAATTATGATCACACTAAAAAAGGAAGGAATATAAATATAATAAATAATAATAACATTGTATGCGCGCATCGGTACATAATATGCAAATATAAGTTCATATTTATGAATGCACACTTCTAAACCGAAAACGTGAATGTAGTTCACAACGGTACATGTATAAGTAATAACGTGACATAATAAAATAGTATATATATATATATATATATATATATATATATAATATATATATATATATATATTATATCTACCTATATATAACTAAAGCGCGACAGAAATAAAATAGTCGCACATATGTATTTACGTATACAAGAAATAGGCATGTATTTAGATGGTTCCAAAAAAAAGGAGAGAGGGCGAAATGCACCCCTACCATGATTCAAACCCAGTACCACTTGAGTCTCTGCTAAATGTCTTAACCGATTGAGCTGGTGCTCGTATTCGTTAACAAACTGCACCTTCAGACACAAAAGCAATAATATGTTGTTAGGAAACTACAAAGCTAACCACCGAACAGGAAAAACACTGCAGACATGTTTTTCCTTGTCTTCCACCATCGTCATGTATACACATACTCCCTTTCTTGCTTGATTAGTGCAACAACACCCTGCTGTTCACACGCCCCCACCTTAGACTCATTATCGGTTCCCAAAACTGTAACAAAGCACTGCCACTTTGTACCGACTTCGAGAACAAAAATAAAACAATCTTCATGCTGTTACATGCGCCTGGCTTAAGAAAAAAAAAGAGGCAAATGTTCCTCTGACCAAAGTTCCAAACAGCAGCAGACATATATACACGACCCTGCAACACAAACTCTTCATTTCAATTCCATGCGGACACCTATGACTTGAAATCAGCAATCGTCAAAAAGAAATCCTCCCCTTGCTTGTTCCCAATACAGCCACAGACAGAACACATAAAAAAATGTAGCAGTGGTGATACATCTTCCTACGACAACAACATGCATGCCCCCATCCTTGTTTACTTTCGAGTACAACAGCAATGAAACAACAACATGTTGCCCTCTACTCCATCAACACTTTCACCATGATGTTTGCAAGAGTAATATGCAGCTCTTGAGCCTTCACTCATTCTCTACATACACTGTAGTTTACTACTTCTTCGTTGCTGGGAATTGTTTTCTTCAACTCTCTGGAAGTAAATATCTAAAGGTGTTAGCATGTCCTTTCTTTTTCGATGAGAACGTATCTATCAGCAGAAAACAACCTCCAACGCACCCTCCTGAGACTAAACATACCAGCAGTCTTTCAAAACCTTCACACTTTCCTGCGTAACGTTACCTCACTGTTTGCATCATTCCAGTTCGGTACAACAGTCCACAAGCTTGCAGCAATGACAGCCAAGAACTGGAGATTATTTGTGGCCCAAAATTCTGCAACCATCTTCCCCAGGAGCGACTGGAACAAACAGGCGCTAACCCTCTTGCTTTTTGCTTCATCCTCTTGATTCCCCTCTTCAGTTACCGGGGAATAAGGAACTACATGCTCTGCCTGAACTCATTTCCTTGGCAGCTGACTGAAACAATTATACCACCTCAAATTCCCCATGGTAGAAGCAGCAAACTGCTATCTCGTTACAGTGATCGACAACAACAAGCATCATCTTCTCTGCAAGGAACCGAGACAGAAACGGTAAGGTGCTCACACTTATCTTCCTCCTTCTTTTCACTCAACTTACGTCCCTAGCCAACAAACAAGAAAAAAAATGTCCCACCTCTGCTCTCATTCTCCTCATGAGTCTACACCGATCTTCATCTCTTCGTGTGTTGTACGCCTCTATAGAGACAGGGTTCTTCTGGTGCATCTAGAGCGCCAATACGTACATGCACTGAGTTCCCATCATTCTCAACTTGCGATGGAGCATACATACTGGTGTTGTTCCTTTCCCCTTGCGAACCCACTTAGACTCCAATCTAAGGTAAGGCTTCAAATAAGTTGTTCTTCATGCTTCATTCCCTCCTTCACGGTAATATACAACCAACTGCAGAAACATGCTCTGCTCCATTCTAACACCCTTCCGATTACATGCAATCCAAACTGGAAAGAACTCCTTGAGAGGAACCCAGATGCAAGGAAGGAACCGTGAGTGATATGGCAGTACAAGCCTCCCTTCCTCCTTCTTCATTGCTTGCGGTTGGCTACTGCACTACTTCCTCACCAGCTTTCAACTTCCTCAAATGTAGAAACCGTGACCTTATAATGGGTGTTCAAAGTCTTGTTCTCCTTATTCCTTCTGCTCAAAGCTGAGCTTGCTCTCTTTGTTTTCCCGTAACAGCCGAGAACACCAGCAAGTCCTTGTTTCACTAGCGATAACAGAAGAAGGGGAAATGGTAAGGGAACTTTGAGCTGTGTAGGAGGGATTACGCGAAGAGAAAATCAACATAGGAAGGTACCGATGCTCTTGAAATATTGAGAGTCGTATTATGGCTTAGGAGGGAATTTTGCATCAAAGGAAAAAAAAGGAGACTAACCTATGACTTTATGTGTGTACGTATGTAGGCTGAAAGGATAGTAGAAGCTGGGGGATTCTTGAAGTTTATATCAAGGTAAATATACTAATGCATGTTATGTTTTAAATACACTACCTTTGTAGCATGATAAAACCGTAGGAACATGTGGGTTTGTGGTGCGGGTTAGGTTTCTGGTTGTGCGCAGGGAGTTACCATTAGGTGTTAGGCTGGTGAGAGCTTAGTGTTAAGGATTAAATTATTGTGGTAAATATTACACGCTAAAAACGAGGGAATGATTTTAAGAAGTTATCAAAAAAAATGGAAAACAAAGGCTTAGAGGATTAATCATAAGTTCTGGTGGTAATCGTGACCACAAACTGACTTTTAAGACATTTTATCGGCATTTAAGTAATATTACTATGCTATTACTAAGGTGCAAAAGGTTATTTTCTGAGTGGTTAAACTGGTGTAAGATTAAAAGAAAAGAAATTAAAAACTCAAATTATAAACGTCGGGCTGCAAACAAATCCCGGTCGTAGTTAGTAAAACAAGTGTCGTATCCACAGGGAGATTGTTCAATTTATCCTAGTCTTGGTAGTTACTTAAAACTGTAAAAAGGGGTTTAGCCGGAGGCAAGCTTGATTTGTTGTTTGATTAGTGCAATATAATAAAAACAGTAAAAAGGTGAATTAATTGATGTGGATGGAAAAACGTATCCTAGGATAGCGGGGGAATTTCCTAAATTACTTAAACATATTTATAACCTTGTCTCAATTATTTATTGCCAATTAGAGTTAATAATTGTCAGTTACGAACTCTTAATAAAAGCCTTAATATTTTCCTGCTCAGTCCGGAGTGTAAATACTAAGATTAATTCCTTTGTGGTACCTAGACTATCTCAAAATCATATGTTGATAGTTACCAAATAAATGCAGTCGTTTGTCGCGCAAAGCATTTAGCAATATTAGTTGAAAGGAATTAAAACAAGTTAAATGAGAGAAACAGGTGATAAATATTAATTTACGTAATATTAGAAATCAAACCCCCATCCTAGGATACAAAAAAAATTACTCAGACATTAACGGAGATAAGAAGATTACACAGATAGATTTTGACATTAATTCAGAGGAAGAACTGGTCTGCTCTCGCTCTCACTGCTGCTCTTCTATTTCTTTTGTTACTGCGTGAGTGTGGAATGTTGTGGTGTTACGGGAGGAAATTAAATGGAAGGGAATGGATGAGTGTGGTGAGCGAATTCTTCAGACTCCCGTCGTGCGTCGTGTTTTGTGCAGTTATGGTGCTGAGTTTGTATAGAGGATTGGAAGAAGATTGATCCGTACGAATTTGATTGCAGATGAAGAAGAGCATTGATTGAGCACTGATTGCTTCATTTAATGCAGGGGACAGAGCCGACGCGTGAGCGATTTAAGGTAGGCGGTGCGGGAGTAGATGGATAGCAGAATCCATTTGCAGAACAACGCGTCGCGAAGAAGAAGACTAGCGGCGTCTCTTGTCCGCCTGGAGTCCGCTTGCAGTCCGCGTGCGTACATCACTGAAATTGGTCCGGGACTTGGGCAAGAGTTAGGTCCCGGACCATAATGCAAGCAAATCTTCTCGGTTTTAAAATTACATGTGGTCCGGGACTTGGGCAAGGATATAAGTCCCGGACCAAGCTGGCAAATCTCTCGGTTGTCGTCTGTCTCTCGTCCGCCTTGACTACCGCCCACAATTTAGGCGGTTGTATGTTGTTTGTCCGCCAGTCTTGTCCGCCTGAAACACATGCGGACGCCATGAGTGTTGTCCGCCTTATAACAAGGCGGTTGCCTATGCGGTCTCAAGCAAGTATTGACCCATTCTCCTTCCAACTTTGACCGGCTCTAGATTCTTCGTTTGGACTCCGTTTTTCGAGCCGTCTGCGGCTATGCGTTGGTCTCTTCGTGTACTTTCTTCTTAGCTTGGCTTTTCCTCATGTTTAAACCAATAAATTTGTGAGATAATCAATAAAACATAAACTAGAGGAAAAACATACGATAAGTGAGAAATGAGCAAAAAAGTGCTGATATGATATATGAAATACACCTATAAAACATGCTCATTTAGACACTTATCATAAGGACGTGTAATAAGGTTATATTATTATGTGTATTTGAAGCTTTAACTGGTTATTATTAAATTTAGAAGTTGATTTAAAAAGGGTGTATAATTTTCTGGTGCGAGGGTTATAATCCTAGCAAGTATAATTACTTAGAAACATATTAGAAAGGTAGGATAAAGAAGTCAATAGTACATGATCTTAAACTTTTTAGAGGAGTGTGATCCATCACCTACTGGTGGCATAGGTGTACTCAGGGCAAAAATAAAAATTAGAGTTTCGGGATATGATCCGGAGTACTTCAATGCTTCTTGATTTAAGGTGACTTTGAGAACTTTTACCATGGCCAACTTCTCTCAAGAATGGGCATTGAGGAGAAAACAAAAGGAAAAATAGAATTAAGCATGTGTTTCACTTTTGCATAAGAGATGAGGAGATAATATGTAGGCATCAAGCCTTCGTATTTTAAAAGAACACTCAACTCTCTTTGTTGGTTACCAATGGTGTCTCGAAAGTCCCTTATTTATTTTTTTTTTCCTTTTGACAGAGAAGCACCCCTTAGCAATCCCTAAGAAAGAAGACAGAAAGAACCCCTGAGTAATAAAATCCATCCATTTCAGATCATTTGGTCACACCGCATAAAAATGCTCCTCAAAAGTAATCAAAATTTTAAAATTTTTGTACATTTTATACCATTTATCCCACAATTCATAACAGTATTTATTCTTAAAGAGAACAACCCACATATAAAGGGTCCACGATATTGAATTTGAACAAACGCAAGATAAGCAAATAGATTAGGCATTTTAGCATAAAATGTCACCGAAAAGGGCACACTCCCCCACACTTAAATTGAACAATGTCCTCATTGTTCACCAGAAAAACAAGGGAAAGTTTCAGAAGGCCTTTTCGGTAAATAGATAAAATAGAGAGAACACGAAGCTCACGAATATTCATTTAAGCACATAAACTCTCCTCTGCATGATTTATTTAAATAAAAGCATAATTAAAGAAACTGGTACTCCCCTGAGATTATTTTTGCTAGCGTGTATTGAACTTCCCCCACACTTGAGCTTCAGCCTCAAGTAGCGTAGCTTGGTTGCGGTGTAGTCATGAAATTGTGCCTGCATAAGACACTAGAAGCAACCATACTACAAACGGGGTTAAGAGTTAGCAAAAACAAAATTTAAAGGGAACCTGAAAATTAAAAACAGCATAAAAAAGATAAGTTCGTCCGGGTTGCCTCCCGGAAAGCTGCCCTTCTTTAACGTCTTTAGCTAGACGCTTTGTCGTTAGATCGATCCTTGGGGGTGGTTATGAGGAGGAGATCCAAAGCATGACTTGATGGTATTTTTGAGTGTCCACCGGGATGCATGTTTTCTTTTCTTATCCCGCTCTTCATCCGGGATTGGTGGTGGTATCTCTGTAATAGACATGCCGTCTGGAAGAGTGATAAACAGAAGTGGGGATGATGATGATTGAGTATCCTATACGAACTTGAGATCTTTGGATTTTCTATCTGGAGATCTTCCTGATGCAAACTCCAGTTTTTCATTATAAGCTTGAAGGGTGATTTTCCCCTGGGCTACCCAAATGTGCACATCGGCTGTGGCAAGGAATGGTCGTCCAAGGAAGAGAGGTGTAGTGGAATTCTCTTCGATGTCTAGAATGACAAAATCGCATGGGAAGTATAAGTGTTCCACTTTGATGATAATATCCTCCACCACTCCGCTTGGGTAAGCTACTGAACCATCCGCCAGTTGAAGGGTCATCTTAGTCTTTTTCATTTCTCCAATTCCCAGCTTTTTGAAAGTGGAGAGGGGCATCAAATTAATGGAGGCACCTAGATCGCATAGGGAGTATGGAAATGAGGTGCTACCAATTGTGACTGGAATGGTGAAGCTGCCCGGATCATTGCATTTTGACGGTAGTGGTTGTTGCAGAATAGCTGAGCAAGCTACATTGAGAGGTACCGTACCGACTTCGGCCAATTTAGTTTTGTTGGATATGAGGTGTTTGAGGAATTTGGCATAGTTTGGCATTTTGGCAATGAGGTCGACAAACTGTATATTGACGTTTAGTTGCTTCAGCATCGCCAGAAACTTACCATATTCATTATCCAATTTCTGCTTCTGGAGTCGGTGGGGAAATGGTATAGGCGGTTCTTGTGGAGAAGGTTTTGAAGCTGATGGAATAGTGAGAATGGTGGGAGATGTTTTTTCTATTGGGGCCTCAGTTTTTTCTTCACTATCCTCTTTGGATTCTTCTGATGTTTGCGGGATGTGAATCTCGTCGGTTTTCTTACCGCTTCTCAAGGTTATCGCCTTAACCTCTTCTTCTTCTTCTTCAAAGTCGAGCTTTTCATTTTCATAACCAGCCACCAAGTGCTCAAGGTAGGTATTCTCTGATTGAATGCGATTATTATAGACTTTGGCGGTACTTTCAAGTTCAGCTACATTCCTTTTGGAAGTTTCGATTGCTACAACCCACTCTTGGAGGGAAGGGTGTAGTTCTGGAATCGTAACTGTTTTAGCCACCTCCATCTTTTCTTCATCGTGCTCCTTCACATAGATGCACTTGGCTTGCTCTCTTGGATTTGGTTCATTTTGGCTGGGGAGAGCCCCTGGCGGTCTTCGAGCAAGATGTTCTGCAAGTTGATTGAATTTACCTTCGATTTTCTGGTTGAAGGCTTCTTGTGCAGAAAGCTGGTTCTGAGTTATGGACATGAAACCCTTCATCATCTCTTTGAGTTCTGCGTTTGGATCAACAGAGGATGAAGATGGTTGTTGTTGTTGCTGTTGTTGGAAACCTGGAGGGGCACCTAGTGCTCTATAACCCATATTAGAGTTTGGTTGGGGTCGGTTTCCCTGATAGGTATTGGAGTTGTTGTTCTGCCCTCCTTGGTTCTTATCATTATTTTTCCATGAGAAATTCGGGTGATTTCTCCATGGATAGTTGTTGTTGATGTTATTGTTGTAGGAATTACCGGGGCGGTTTCCTATGAATTGTACTTCCTCTTACTGGCCTTTGCCTTCGCATTGATGAGTTTCATGAGGACCGGCGCATATGACACATCCTTCTGTAGGTGGAGCTGGTGGTGAACTTGTAGGTGGGGAAGCTATTGTTTTTACGATTTCGTTTTGTGATGTTGTTAGCTTTTCCATCATCTTTGCAAGGGACGAGATCTGAGCTGATAAATGATCTGTAGGCTCAACGTGGAGTAGGCCTGCTGCTCGTGGCGTTCTTCCCTTGGATCTCGTCCACTGTCTTGTATTGCTCGTCATGGTTTCGAGAAGGTCCATTCCTTCTTTAGGAGATTTCATCATGAAACTTCCTCCTGCAGAGGAATTGACGAGTAGTCGGTTCCCATCATCTAGACCATTGAAAAATGACAGGCAGAGGGATTGATCGTCAAGACCATGGTGGGAACACTTCATTAGCATATCCTTGAATCTGTCCCATGCGTCGTATAATGTTTCTCCCGGCTCCTGACAGAAAGTATTGATTTCACCGATCAATTGCCTCGTTCTACTGGTTGGGTAGTATTTGGCAAGGAATTTTTGGGCCATTTGCAGCCATGTGGTGATTGATCGGGAGGGAAGGCTTCGATACCACCTGTTTGCTGAATCCGATAATGAGTGAGGAAATAGTTGTAGACGGATTCTTTCTTTGACGTTGCCAGTCTGACCAAAGGAATTGCAGAAGTCTAGGAAGAGACTCAGATGATTTGGGGCTTCATCTGGGTTCGCTCCACTAAACTTGCCTAAATCCCGGACGGCGGTGATGTAGTGGGTTTTGAAAACCCATCGTCCGGCTTCTTCTGGTGTTAGTTCAGGGAGAACTATGGCTGATGCTCTTCCTTCGGTATTCGGTTGATGGTAGTCAGAGAGAGCACGGTGTTCTGGTTGATTTGCATGGTCAATTTCATTTATAACTTCGTTATTGGCCATGGCTTGGTTTCTCAGGTTTCTTTGTGCTTGTAATAAAGTGCGCTCGGGTTCGGGGCTCGGACTGATCGGTGGAGAGCCTCGGGTTCGAGTATTTGGCATGCACAGACGATAACTTGTGGTTTGAGAGAAACTGCAAAATTAATTAGTAAATAGATAAAGAAAAGCAAATATATTGGTTAGGCTGAAAAACGTTAGTTAAACAACACTGATATTTTTTTTTGTTTTTAACAAGAGTAAAATGACAGAATATTAAATGACAAGGGAAAGAAATGACAGAAAATTAGAGTTAGGAGTTAGTATACTGGAAATTATAAGTTAGTAGTTAGTATACAGAAATTTGAAGGACAATGGAAATGAAATGTTAAGGACAATGGAAATGAAATGTTAAGGACAATGGAAAGAGATGACAGGAAATTTTAAGTTAGTAGTTAGGGACAATGGAAAGAAATGACAATGGAAAGAAATGACAGAAATAATAACAATAATATTAAGAAGTCCGAAGTTAGATGTCCAAGTCAGATGTCCAAGTCAGATGTCCAATTCAGATGTCCGAGATTAACAATTTAATAGTATTAACAGATTATTACTATATAGCGAGTGAACTACCGGAAACTAGGGAAATTGATGGAATCAATCTCCCCGGCAACGGCGCCAATTTGCAAAAGGTTATTTTCTGAGTGGTTAAACTGGTGTAAGATTAAAAGAAAAGAAATTAAAAACTCAAATTATAAACGTCGGGCTGCAAACAAATCCCGGTCGTAGTTAGTAAAACAAGTGTCGTATCCACAGGGAGATTGTTCAATTTATCCTAGTCTTGGTAGTTACTTAAAAACTGTAAAAAGGGGTTTAGCCGGAGGCAAGCTTGATTTGTTGTTTGATTAGTGCAAATATAATAAAAACAGTAAAAAGGTGAATTAATTGATGTGAATGAAAAAACGTATCCTAGGATAGCGGGGGAATTTCCTAAATTACTTAAACATATTTATAACCTTGTCTCAATTATTTATTGTCTATTAGAGTTAATAATTGTCAGTTACGAACTCTTAATAAAAGCCTTAATATTTTCCTGCTCAGTCCGGAGTGTAAATACTAAGATTAATTCCTTTGTGGTACCTAGACTATCTCAAAATCATATGTTGATAGTTACCAAATAAATGCAGTCGTTTGTCGCGCAAAGCATTTAGCAATATTAGTTGAAAGGAATTAAAACAAGTTAAATGAGAGAAACAGGTGATAAATATTAATTTACGTAATATTAGAAATCAAACCCCCATCCTAGGATACAAAAGAAAATTACTCAGACATTAACGGAGATAAGAAGATTACACAGATAGATTTTGACATTAATTCAGAGGAAGAACTGGTCTGCTCTCGCTCTCACTGCTGCTCTTCTATTTCTTTTGTTACTGCATGAGTGTGGAATGTTGTGGTGTTACGGGAGGAAATTAAATGGAAGGGAATGGATGAGTGTGGTGAGCGAATTCTTCAGACTCCCGTCGTGCGTCGTGTGTTTTGTGCAGTTATGGTGCTGAGTTTATATAGAGGATTGGAAGAAGATTGATCCGTACGAATTTGATTGCAGATGAAGAAGAGCATTGATTGAGCACTGATTGCTTCATTTAATGCAGGGGACAGAGCCGACGCGTGAGCGATTTAAGGTAGGCGGTGCGGGAGTAGATGGATAGCAGAATCCATTTGCAGAACAACGCGTCGCGAAGAAGAAGACTAGCGGCGTCTCTTGTCCGCCTGGAGTCCGCTTGCAGTCCGCGTGCGTACATCACTGAAATTGGTCCGGGACTTGGGCAAGAGTTAGGTCCCGGACCATAATGCAAGCAAATCTTCTCGGTTTTAAAATTACATGTGGTCCGGGACTTGGGCAAGGATATAAGTCCCGGACCAAGCTGGCAAATCTCTCGGTTGTCGTCTGTCTCTCGTCCGCCTTGACTACCGCCCACAATTTAGGTGGTTGTATGTTGTTTGTCCGCCAGTCTTGTCCGCCTGAAACACATGCGGACGCCATGAGTGTTGTCCGCCTTATAACAAGGCGGTTGCCTATGCGGTCTCAAGCAAGTATTGACCCATTCTCCTTCCAACTTTGACCGGCTCTAGATTCTTCGTTTGGACTCCGTTTTTCGAGCCGTCTGCGGCTATGCGTTGGTCTCTTCGTGTACTTTCTTCCTAGCTTGGCTTTTCCTCATGTTTAAACCAATAAATTTGTGAGATAATCAATAAAACATAAACTAGAGGAAAAACATACGATAAGTGGGAAATGAGCAAAAAAGTGCTGATATGATATATGAAATACACCTATAAAACATGCTCATTTAGACACTTATCATAAGGACGTGTAATAAGGTTATATTATTATGTGTATTTGAAGCTTTAACTGGTTATTATTAAATTTAGAAGTTGATTTAAAAAGGGTGTATAATTTTCTGGTGCGAGGGTTATAATCCTAGCAAGTATAATTACTTAGAAACATATTAGAAAGGCATTGGTATATCTATAAACTTTTAACAGGGCCTAAATGGGTTTTAAAACCTTATAAAATGTCTAAGTAAACGAATACATTACGTATGGGTTAAAACATAAATATATATATATATATATATTAATTAATTAATTAAGCGTTGGTCAGACCCTGATAACGTTGGTCAGCGGCGGAAGAAGCGTAAGACCGTGGTCCCGTTTGGGTTGGTCCCGTTTAATTAACCTATCCTTAATTAGTATAGTCTATCCTGATATGCACCAATAATGGCTTCGAGACTTCGAAGTTGGCTAGATCGATCGAGATCTAGGAGAGAGTCAATAGTAACATCACAAGAAAGTATTCAACCAGTTGATTATTCAAACTGGTCAATACCTTCACAAGATGTTCAACAGATATACCAAATGGGTCCTCTTGATTTCAAGACAGCTATGTCTGTCAAGACTCATGAGGAAACTTTAAGTATTCAAGAACAATATCAAACAATACCTTTACTTTCAAGATCTTCAATATTTCGTTATTTGCAGCAAGGGTATAGATATGCCCACTATGGTATGATTCAAGTAGCAGTAAAACCATTATTCAGACAAGGTATAGACGCCCCAATATTCATGGCGCTTCGAGATAAACGTCTCAAACGCTACAAATCCTCTCTTTTAGCCATGATTCAGACCAACGTCTGTAATGGCCCAATATTCTTTAATTGCTGTCCCAATTTCTCAGTGGATCTCTCAGATCCTCTGATTCAAGATTCCTTAGTTCTTGATGTTCATCTTCAAGGAGATGAATTTGAAGAACTTTCCAAAAATTTTGCCATTATCTTTCGAGTCTATTATAGACTCATGTCTTCTCAATTAAATCCAAGACTCAACAGGTCTCTAATCCCTCTTCGAGATGAGACCCTCCTTTTACAAATTGATGCCGAAAGGCCAACAGTTTTTGTCCCTCGACGTTTGAGATGGGATGAAATCACCATACCAGATCATTTCAAATAGCTATTCCACAAGTTCCAAGAAACATCTCCCGTACTACGGTAGATGATATAATCGAACAAAACGATGGAACTATCCTCCTTCGCTTCAGTTCTTTTAGAGAACGACCAAGTTCTTCTTCCAACAGGAGCTTCATGGATGCAAGGTCTTCCTTTTCCGGAGTACCTTCTACACCTAGAAGCCAACCACCATCACAACCAGAAATTACAGTTGGTTTTCAAGCACCCTTACCAACATACGTCCCAGAAGACAATGAATCTATCAACACCGAAGATCTTATGGGTAATATTAACGTTATCCATAACGCGGATTTTGAGCTCAGAGAGGAATATATCTCTGAACGAGAATCTGAACCAGATTACGAACCACAAAGGAAATGGTTCGCAGATTTATCTCCAGACTGTCAACAAAACCAGGCAATATTGGCGTAAAGATTGTCACAGGTTACGCTGTAACATGACAATTTACGATTGGTTGCCTTCATATACTCCGTTCAGCTTTCTCAACCAGATCCCTTTGAAATCCCTCAATTAATGTCCAAACAAGTCTATACAAGAAATGGACATTAGAAGCCAATGATGAGACAATAAGCTCAATTCATCCTCCATTCAATACCATCAAACTAGCCAGAGATGTCATAGCTACACCTCTCAAGAAAGGAAGCAACACTAATGCTCCGGTGGTAGCTAGTGATCTCCAAAAGGTCCATCAGCAACAAAACTGGACTAATCAAACCTTAGCCACAATAGCTTCTCAATTAGATCGTGTCTCCATTAGCCTCCACTCAGCAGGAAAACAGGTCAGATTTCCTTCTGACATTTCCCGGCCTCATTTTCAACCATCTATTACCGATTTCGTACATCCAGAAACTGATTTGCTTTCACGCATATCAGAAACCTTACAATTATTACCTTCTTCTTCCACAAACAATAATCTACCTCCAACCAGCAATAATGGAGTCAATACCCTTGACACTTGCAGTGCCAGTCAAGTGATGATGATTCTTCCGCATCATCTTTACAGTTATCCCATATTGAAAATCAATTTACTGATCCAGAACCCAATGCAATCTCCAGGATCACTACCAGGAATCCAAGACGTTCTTTCAAACGAACCAAGCCCGTGGATTCTTACTTTCATACCTCCAAAAATTATTATCCTCGTCCTACCCCCCAAATATCCAATATGAAGAACGCTCAAAGTTTGCTTCGGCTCAATATGACGGTGCTTCTGTCTATGAATGGAACATAGACGGGAAATCAGAATACGAAATTCTGAACACCTTACAAGAAATGGGAATGGCAAAGAATGCTTACAAGATGCGAAAGGTATCAGAAAAGCACGCTGCCGTTACCATTGTTTCAGGATTTACAGGCCAATTAAGGCAATGGTGGGATCATGCCCTTACCCTAAAACAAACAGGAAATCCTGGACCATCAAGTTGAAGTCTTTGATGGCGAAGACAGATCTTCCATGCAAGATGATGCATGTGATTACCTGATTATCACAATAAGTCTCCACTTTGTTGGAAATCCAAGAGAAGAATTAAATTCCAATAAGATTCTTCTCACAAATCTTCGATGTCCAACATTATCTGATTATAGATGGTACAAGGACATGTACCTTACACAAGTCCTACAACGCGAAGATTGTATGGCTAAATTCTGGAAAGAACGATTCGTTTCCGGATTGCCTACATTGTTCGCACAACGATCATCACCAAACTGCAAGAAGAAGTGGGTCAAGAGACCATCCCTTGGGAATCAATAGCCTATGGTCAACTTTTTGCCTTTGTCAAAAAGGAGGCCCTGAACTTATGTCAGGATCTCAAAATCCAGTCCAAATATGGCAATGAAAAGGCCCAAGCTCGACGAGAAATGGGTTCTTTCTGCAAGATGTTTGGAATTGAGAAAATTACTCCTCCATCCAAAAACAGATAGTCCACAAACGTTTCTCCTCCAGATCCAAACAACCTTATCGATCCAAACCACAATACCGTAAGCCCTATAAACCTTATCGTTCGAAGTATAGGTCAAATCCTAAACCTACAAGATTTGCCTCCAAGAATATGGCTCAGATCACATGTTGGAAATGTGGTCGCAAGGGTCACAAGGCAGATCAGTGTCGTGTTAAGCAGAAGATCAATGAAATCTTCGCAGACGACAAAGATCTACAAGAAAAGCTCTCCAAACTCTTGCTACAAGATAGTCCCAGTTCTCCAGAAGATGAGAATTACATTCACCAGATAGATCACGATGCTTCAAGTTCTAGTTATGAATCTACAGATGATTCTTCCGGATCTATCAATGTCATAACCAATGACATAGATTCAGCAGAACTTCTGTATGAACTCATAAACAAGATTTCCAATCCAAATGAAGAGGCAATATTTACAGCAATTAGCCAAATTGCTTGCCTCTCAAGATTCCAAAAGGACGCCACCTGAACCATTTAGTATTTCCAAAACTCTTGACAAATACCCAATAGCATCAAGCAGCAATTTGTTTGGCAAGGTTCCAACTCAGGAATTGCAAAAGGATGTTAAGATTCTCAAGCAAGAAATTCAGGCACTAAAAGCCGAACTTCATCAGATAAAATTCGATGAGTTAGGAATGCAAACTCGAATTTCTATCTTAGAAGCGCAAAAGCTTCTACATCAAAAGATACACTTGAGGATCCTTCTCCAGAACATGAATTGCCATCCAACCTGGGTGTAATTTCCTTACCATCCCAAGCCCATCATCCAGAAACCCAGACCATAAATATCATTGAAAGATTTCGCTTTCAAAAATGGTATTCCAACATCACGCTAGTTGTTGAAGGTACTGACTTCAAGGTTACAATGGTTGCTCTTATTGATTCAGGGGCAGACCGAAACTGTATCCGAGAAGGAATAGTTCCTCACCAGTATTGTTCTCCTACTCGGAACGATTAGTAGGTGCAGGAAACGATCCACTCAAAATCATTGCCAAATCCAAACTTTCTGTCCAAAACAAGAATCTCCTTGTTAAACTACAATTTGTAGTTATTAAGAACATTAGCCAAGATATCATCCTTGGTTCTCCTTTCATTATCCAATTGTATCCCTTCTTTTAGATCATAAGGGATTACATGTCAAGATCAATAAAGAAAAGTATTCTTTTCTCTTTACTGAACCCATAATCCAGAAAGAACTTAATGTTCTTCAATCCAATACTCTTTACCAGCAAATCAATTCAATTACCAGAAAGGAAAGCCAGCTTCAATTTTCTAAAAACCAACTCGCTCATATTCGGACAGCTGAGCGACTCCAAGATCCCTAATACAAAAGGATGTTTCTCAAATGGAGAAAACCTTTGAAGATGTTTGCGCAGATCTACCCAATGCATTTTGGAGTAGAAAGCGTCATATCGTTCATCTTCCTTATGAAAAGAATTTTGATGAACGCAATATTCCAACCAAGGCTCGACCTATTCAAATGAATAGCGAGCATCTCGAGATCTGCAAGAAAGAGATTCAAACTCTTTTGGATAAAGGTTTGATTCGACCCTCAAAATCACCATGGAGTTGCAGTGCATTCTACGTCATGAATGCCGCAGAGAAGGAGCGTGGAGTTCCGCGACTTGTCATAAACTACAAACCATTAAACAAGGTTCTTCAATGGATTAGATATCCAATCCCTAACAAAAGAGATCTTCTCAGTCGCCTTTACAAGGCCAAGATCTTCTCCAAATTCGACATGAAGTCTGGATTCTGGCAAATTCAGATTTCAGAATCAGATCGATACAAGACCGCATTTGTTGTCCCATTTGGTCATTACGAATGGAACGTAATGCCATTTGGCCTCAAAAACTCCATCAGAATTCCAGAATGTCATGAATGACATCCTCACACCATATTCTACTTTCATCATCGTTTATATCGATGATGTCTTAGTCTTTTCAGATTCCATAGAACAACACTTCAAGCATCTCAAGACATTCCATTCTGTCATCAAGACTAATGGACTAGTTGTTTCCAAACCCAAGATGAAGTTGTTTCAAGTTAACATTCGTTTCCTTGGACACAACATCTATCAAAATACCATTACTCCCATCCAACGAAGCTTGGAATTTGTTTCCAAATTTCCAGATGAAATCAAGGAAAAGAATCAGCTGCAAAGATTCTTAGGATGCCTGAATTATCTTTCAGATTTCTTTCCTAGGCTTCGTCAACATTGCAAGCTTCTTTATCCAGATTACAAAAGAATCCTTTACCATGGACTCCAGAGCACACCAAGGTTGTGCAATCCCTGAAGCAATACACCTATTCTTTACCATGCCTTACCATTCCACATCCCCAAGCCTTCCTGATAGTCGAAACTGACGCATCCAACATAGGCTATGGAGGAATTCTCAAACAAAGACCCCAAGGTCTTACCCAAGAGCAGTTGGTACGATTCCACTCCGGCATATGGATCGGTCCACAGCTCAATTACTCCACAATCAAGAAAGAAATTCTTTCCATCGTCCTCTGTATTTCAAAATTCCAAGATGATTTATACAATAAGACCTTTTTGCTCCGCATCGATTGTAAATCCGCAAAAGATGTTTTACAAAAGGATGTTAAAAATTTAGTTTCAAAACAAATTTTTGCCAGATGGCAAGCTATTCTCTCTGTTTTCGATTTTACAATCGAATTCATAAAAGGGGAAGATAACTCCCTACCAGATTTTCTTTCTCGCGAATTTTTGCAAGGAAGAAATAACAAGATTATCAAGATTAATCAAGATCTTTCTTCTTCCCAGGAAAATGAGTGACAAGAGTAAAGGCAAACAAGTCAAAAGGGAGAAATCCCAGACATCACAAGATTATCAGATGGCTTCCCAGCCACATCCTTCATACAAAAACATTCAAGTAGTTAATTCTCAAAGTATCACCTCACCAAATCCTTACACACCACTTTCACGAAATTTCCCACCTGCGTCTTTCTTACAAGCAGCTCAAACCCCCGTAAAAGCACCAACCAAGGCCAGCTCCTCAAAACAAAACAGCCAGTACTTACCATATAAAACCCCTTCAAGAATACATTGCCCTTACCAGATACACTGACAAACCAGAACAGGCAATAGCCGACACTATCGCTAAGAGAATTTTCCCTCCAGGAATCCATTGGCACACAGACAATACAATGAAAACCCTCAAATTCTACGAGCTCGTCCTCATAGACACAAAATCAATTGAACTTACCCACAATTCAAACGCAAATTCCACCCAGACAGACTACTCAAAATGCTTCATCAAGAAGGTCATCTCCCCAAAGGAATGGGGATTCATTCATCAACCACGATCTTTTACCATAACCCACATTCCTCAAACTTTCACATATGCCGACTACCAAAATGCCTGGTACAGATTCCTACTCTTACGACCAGGACAACACTCATGGTTTATCAATTTCCATGAATATTGCGACAAAGAATTCCCCATATGGTTCTATCATTGGTGGCGTTACTTTGGAGGATGTTCAGACATCCTACCAAAAGAAGCCCACCCAGCGTATGCTTATTGGCTCCAACATTCAACAGGGCAACAATATATCAAAGAGCTGCAATTCTTTGCAATATTCTGTATCCCCTGGATTTTCTGCTGGACCTATACCATTCAGCAGTATCTCCCAAATCCATATCCACTCTGTTTAGTCCGAGATTTTCGGGTTAAATGGTGGCCTAAATACTGGAGCAAACTTTGCTCCTATGAAAATGTCAAAGCCTACACCACCACAGGCCAAAAAACAATAACCTACAAAGACTTCCAAAACTCCAAAAAAGCTCTCCCGAGCCCATCAAAACCATTAGCCCTACCAGGCCCAAGTACACAACAAAACCCAACACCTTTAACCATAGGCCCAGCACCACAGGCGCAAACTCCCGATTCACCTTTATTTCAAAAGTTTCTAGCCCAAAATCCAGAATTACAACTACAATATTCCCAATATATTATAAACCAACAGCCTAATGTCCCAGTATGGGCTGATGACCGTGACGATCCATCATCAAGAATCCACCTCCTATGATCCAATGGGGGGACCTCTAGCTCAAGATCCTTACGAGGATTATATTTAAAAAAATAATAATAAAATAATAATAATAATAATATCAATAATTTTATTTGCAGGTATTGACCATGGCTCCATCAACTCAACAACAACCACTTCCAAAATGGCAAAAGGCATTTGCCAAACTCAAGACCAAAATCCAAAAACAAAATCCAAACACCACCTTACTTCACAAAATACTCAAACACAATATGACCAAAGCAACATCAACACATCCCAACTGAGTTCAAGTTTCTTCCAAAGACCCCCAAACAAGGACCTCAATGGGTTTGCAGAGATCGCACCACAAAAAAGTCAAAACCCTCACCTATCCATTATGAGCCATATGACGGTAGAAGGAATCAGACCTTTCTCTGCGTCCAACCATATGACCACTTATACTACTCAATCGACCGCCCCATATATCAAAAGTTACATGTTTGGTGTCCTTTGAAACACCTACAACAAAGCCTTCTCGTCGCCGGCGGAAAGGAACCACCAGAATTCAACACTAGAGAACAAATCATGCAACAAATGGTTGAGTTTCGTACTCGATCTTACCCCATAACCATTATTGACCCAGAGACACAATCACCCCGCCAAGTAGACTATGAATGGCACCAAAGAAAAATTGAAGTTGATCTAGGGGTGCAAGAATTAATCTACAACATTCATTATGGACTCCATATCGAAGAAAATCAAGATCGGTTTGCAGATTTCGACAGCTACGAATGAAGCAGACTCAAGAACCTACAAAATATCTTCAAAAATAGCACTGTAGCTACAGTGAATAGTGACTTTTTTTACTGTAGCAATTTATTACTCGGCACGTGTAGCCGACAAAAATTACTATTGGCCCTTTCGGCCACAGTTATTCCAGATTCTGTAGCTCCCAGTCTCTTTTATGTACGAACAAAAGGGCTCCTTCTCTATAAAAGGAGACCCAGGATAGAACTGAGGGGCAGAGGCAGTTTCGAATGTGAAAACGCTCTTGCTCTCTCTCTCTCTCTCTCTCTCTCATTACTCTCTCAAATTCCAGTCTAAGTTGTATCAATATATCAATTCAAGATTAACTCTTAAGTGAGTTTCAAGATTCATTATCTTTGTCTATTCATTTATGTTCCTTTAAATTCAAGTTATTTATATAATTTCTGCACCTTTAATTCAAGTTATTCCGTATTTGTTTTCAATACCTGTTCTTTATTATCTTATATTTGTTATTTTCGATTCTCTTCAATATCTTCACCGATCCTGCTCCCTTCTGGTATATATATATATATACACACATTTATATGATAATATAGAACACTAAATATAAATAAGAACCGAGAGGGATGGTCTTAGGAATTAATGAATATAAATGGGAGTTTTAGGAAATTAGGGTTTAATTGTAAAACCAGGGAATGCTTTGGGTATTTTTACCGGGGTTTTGAGTTTTGTAGTTCAGACAGTTCGATGAGATATTTTGATGGTGATCGCCAGTGATTTGTAAGAGCATTCGTTTAATTGAACTGCATTTTGATGTTTATCGTTGTGAAGTGCTCTGTAATAAGTAGAACAAAGGGGAAAGAGGTAGTGAAGGGGCTTCGTACTTGCTACAATGATGCAACTATAATGTTCCTAAAGATATAGTGCCTAGACTACCCCATTCAAGAGGTGAAACGATTCAGTAGTTGCATGCTTTGTGAAGGTTCGGTATATCATATTGTTTGATAAACAGCAACGGGTGAGGTAGTGCATTCGAGATCTGTCGATTTAAGATACATATATATATATATAGTAAATAGATTAAGAAAATAAGTTGAAATAAATAGCATAATAGTAACATGAAGAATGGGTAAGGAAATGATGGGTTTGGTTGTATAACAACATTGGGCCGAATTAAGTGCAACATAAGTCTTTAGGATGGAGTAAAATTAGAAACAAAAAAAAAATGCTACAACATAAGTTTAAGATATATTGGTTAAATAAGTATGAACAGAATTACGAACAATAACGTAGAATCGAACGATCTAACCCATTCGAATAATCATTACAGGAGTGAGTCCCACGAGCAGCGGGAACCCTGGTACAAGTATCTGTGACAACTATTATAAGGTATGGACATGTGTGGTTCGTATGTTGCCGTGTTACACGGCTTGTTTGCTGTGTGCTCTGTTTGGAAAGACCATAAGATTAAAGCATGAAATTGGATTGCTTGCTTATCGTGTTATATGGTTTCTATATCATTGTTGTATATTATTTGCGCGCACACTGTAGTTTAGTCCCTTCGCGTTTATGGATTTTGAGTTGAAACATTGAGAACTAAGAAAACAAAGAAAATTTTATAAAGGGGAACTCCTCTCTAACCATGGAGGACGTACCATGACACCCACTATGGTGTCTATTCATGAATAATAATGAAGAGCAAATCTCAATTGGTGGAACATGAGGATAACCCGGGAAGACGACATCTCGGGCCGCGCGGTATGGAATACTCGGGAGTTGGTATCTGCATCAGATCCTTCGCCCTTATGTGTGGAGCACATCCTGGAGTCTAGAGGCGACTCCGCTTTCTCGGCGCATGACGTCGGGAATGGGGGAGTGACAAATTGGTGGAGCTTATCCTGGAGTCTAGAGGCGACTCCGCTTTCTCGGCACATGACGTCGGGAATGGGGGACTAGCTATGGAGGAGACGTCCTCCAACGTGCGGTGACAAGAGAACTCACAATTAATAAAGAAGCAAAGAAGGATGGGCACCTATACTACATGGTCACGGGAATTAACCTACATCCCCAGACCTGGTGCAAAGAAAGAGAAAGAGGAATACACATTATGGGAACAAGAGAAAAGAAATAAAAACACACAACGCTCGAATGATCCCATAGTGAGGATCATGAGTATAACATACCTATGCACACGTTTTATTATGTACATGATTACTGTTGTGATACTAGCAGCTTGTTGTGCTTGGCTGTTGTTGCTAATGTCTTGCTACCTTTAAGTGTGTATGATACTATGATGTACTGTGGTGTGTTTTACTGCTTTATTATAGCATGTAAATTGACTTAATAATATTCGACCAAGTAGTCGTGTGGCCCGGCAGCATACGGGCTACACACGTTCATACTCAGCGTAGTTTGCTGAGTCCTTTACAACCCAATTTTTACAGGTATTGAGCCGGACGATAATGGAGCATAGGCGGGATGGCTACCATGGGGGTAGTCCATCAGGGCATAATTCTTGAGTTGTAGTAGTATGCTTGATGTATGGGTTGTTACTACACCCGGGATGTAATTTTTCAATTTATGATTCGGTAATATTATTGTAGACACTCGGTATTCGGAATTGTATCTTGTATTGTATATGAGTTTGGATTGAGGGCTGTTTCCAGTCATGCAGACCGTAACTTGGTGTTGGTAGTATGGTTGTGTCAACCAAGTGGGTGGTTGGCGTCTGTGACACCCGGATGGAGTTATACCGCTGCGTAGTTAACCGTGATGTTGTTTAGGCGCGACGTTTGTATTACTGGATGTATTATTCGGGGGTGTTACAATAATATCAAAATTAGTGAATCATGTCTTCATTTTAGTGTATCATCGTAAACATATAAAAATAAAAATTTCAAACAAAATACAATATAAAACAATATTTGGTATGTATGAAAAATACATGATTCACCATATAAGGTTTAAAATACACCATACAACAATAATAATACACTACAAAACGATAATGATTTTTATCAGTTCCAGTATTTGTAATCTAATTCACCACTTATTAATTAATTAATGATAATATCAATTTTAATGAATCATAATATCAAAATTAATGAAGCATATTATAATTTTAGTGTATCATCATACGCATATAATTTTTTTTTTAAGTTGTCAAAACATATCCATGACTGGTCTTGTTTTGAAGAGCTTGAATTTAGGTGAACAATGATATAAATTTTTTTCATTTTGGACTTATATATTAAAAGTTACAACAATTTAAAATTAATATAATAAAAAGGTAGCCCAGTCAGCAAAAATAATCCAGTCAGCAGCTGACTGGGCTGCCAAATGGTTAGACCATACGAAGCATCGGTGTGACTAGCCCGTTACTTCGAATTTGTTTCATGAAAATGTTTTGTAATTCATAGTATGCCATTGTTTGTTGACAAATGTTAATTGTGCCATTAACCTGTTGTGATAAATGACTATTTTACTTTTAGTGTAAAGTGACCATATTTCAAATTCACAATATGTCACTACTTTAAAAAACACCTAGTTTTCTTGAATTTTTTAAAGTTTACAACATGTCACTTTTTTAAATAGCAACTATATTGTCTTAAGGTTAGTTCACAATATGCCATCAAAATTGTGTTCGCAATACGTCACTAACTTTTGCTTACTGTTCTAAGTACTAATTTATAGTTTCAGTGACTACTTTTAGTCAAACAACTAATTTTTTGCCCATACAAGCTCACTATTATCATAGCAACAGAACACAAGATCCATCGAAAGCTACAACCATGTTTACAACCACCATCTACAAATGTGCGAGAGTTAAATGAGCTGGAATACCACATATGCAAGGAATTGTTTGAAACTTTTCATTGAGGGTGGTTGTAAACATGTAGACAAAAATTAACCGTTTGACTGAAAGTAGCCATTGGAAGTTGAAACAGTAAAATAACTGTTAGAACAATAAAAAAGTTCAGCAGTATATTATGAACTTTTAAATTTATAGTGGCATATCATGTTAACAACTAAAAAATCTAGTCAGTTTTAAAAAGTACATTGTGAATTTTTTAAAAATTTCAAAAACTAGCAGTAATAAAACAAGTAGTAAAATATTGTAAACTTGATACATGATCCTTTTACACCAGGGGCGAAGTAACGATGCAGTTAACATTCATCATCAAACAAGAGTTATAGTACTCTTTCATGGTATAAAGAAAACAAGTTTCAAAGTCTTGGTATTTCATGAATTATGATTTTTTTAATAATGTACTATGAAGTTTCCTATTTATTAATAGTATTAGGTATATAATATAATGCGACTTTTATCAAAGATTTTAGAGTAAATTACTCCATATCCCCTTGAGGTGTGGGGATATTACAATTTAGCATTTTCAAGTTATCTATATATCTTTCAATCCCCTCGAGGTATGATGTTTCTGACAGTGAGTCCCCGAAACTAGAGACATTAATTTCCATCAATTTAGCAACCTCTCCACATCATATTGCCACATCGAACAATACTTAATACACAACCTCATCCACAATTTATTTCTTATTATCTGTCTCTATTTCAAATTCACCTTTTCTCCATCCTATCACCAGAGTGAAGTACCGTAACTCCAACTGAGCAACGAAAATGTTCATGGGAGTCTTACCCTTATGATTTTTGTCAGAGAATAGGCTTTTCAGGAGAAAGATTGTGGGTGGGGTTATGCTTTAAGTATTGCCTAGTGCGATAATATGACACAATGAAAATCTAACATGTTAAGGGATAAGTTGTCAGGTCGGAGAGGATTAGTGTATAAGTAAACCTATTTATGATTTTGGGGTCCACTATCAGTAACCTTCATACCTGGAGGGGTTGAAAGATATATTGATAATCTGAAGATGTTAACTTGTATTATCGCCACACCTCAGGGGGCTTAAAGTACTTTATTGAAGATTTTATATGAAAAGGCAAATTGTAGTTTTTCGACTCGGCATATATTAAATACGCATATTGACTAATATAAATAGAGCTGGAAACTAAGGGGGTGTTTGTTTTAGTCGGGGAAAACAAAATGATATAATGATAGAGAATAAAAAAAGAATTCCCTTTGATTTTCATAGCCATTTGTTCATGCAGAGGAAATGAAAATGAATAATAGGTCCGCGGCCACTGGTCAATGGTCAACGGCCGCCGGCTGCCGCTTAGCATCAATGAGTTACTGGTCAATGGTTGTTGATCATCAATCAATAGTCTTATGTCGACAGTCAAAATGTACTGCAAAAGCGGATCACATTCACTATAGCTACTTACTAGTAGGAAACGAGGAATGCAGTTAGAGGGACTATGGTTAATCTCATAAGAATAGAAAATGAAATCATTCTTATCTTTCCTTTAACACCCCGAAACATTTGTCAAAACCCCATTCTTTTGCACCGGGTTTATTTGATCAGCTAGTTTATTATCTCTGTATATCACATACATCAATTGTCATATCAATTATTTTTCTCCTCTACTTTTTCTAACTTTCAGCTGACAACTGACATCAGCTGGATTATCAGCTATGCAAAAGAATGGGCCAAAACACCCCAAAACAAACACATTAAGTGGACAATAAAATAACTAAGAGTTTAAAAATGAGATGGAAAAGGTTTATCAGAGGTTTACCGGAGAAGTGGTGGAATGCCTGCAATCGGATAACGTGCGTTCTGTTTGAAAAACAGAGAGGGGAGTGAAGAAGCTTACTCGACTCCTTTAGTGCAATCCTCATCCTTCTGACTCTTTATTTTATCGGTTCGATGGCTTCTTCTTGTCTTGTTTTTCAGTACCCCAGCTGCTCCTTCTATTCTAACTCTCAGGTCTTTCTCTCTGTCTTTTTGTGCTAGTTTTTAATCTTCAATTTCATTTTCCCCTTGGAATTTGATATCTACAAACTGTGACAGAATTCAAAGCAGATAAACCGCTCAGGGCAAACGTGCACGAATAGATGCAAACGTCTTTTTAATCATGGAAATCGTGACCAGAAGAGCAATATCCGACATGTTAATGCAATTGCAACTTCTTCATACCCGCTCTTCCAAGACCCACAAGTTGATGATTTTCCTCCCGAGGTCTTTTTTTTATTCTCTCGCTCGACTAATTTCTCTATCGCATGCACAGACGCATTAATGTACTAATTTTGGATGGTGGATGTAGATGGAGTCGGTGGATCATGATTTCTACAAGATAGGGTATGCCAGAAGCTTCAGGGCTTACGGTATTACGTTTAAAGAAGGGCCTGCCGGTTATGGAGTCTATGCTGCCAAAGACGTTGAGCCTCTTCGCCGAGCCAGAGTGAGCCACTCCAGCAACACTCTCTCCCTTCCCCTCTTCTTTGTCAAACGTAGTGTCTTGTTTGGCTCATATAACTGACCTTTTGATTTCTACTTTCGTCTTCACGTCCTAGTTCTATTTTCTGCTATATCTAAAGACTCGCAGACAATGTAGCTCTCTGCCCCAAATTTGTTTCCAACTGGGCTTTTATTACTTAATTTTTCTTTCAATCGGAGTTTGTCATAAGATTGTTTTGAAGTCTCGTAGCTGGTGAGACTTGCTGGGACTGTAGATAAGATATGGTCTTTGTGCGTGCCCTGCAGATGATCATGGAGATACCTCTGGAGCTGATGTTGACTATCAGTAAAAAACCACCTTGGATGTTTTTCCCAGATATTGTCCCCGTTGGTCATCCTATATTTGAGATTATCAACTCCACTGACCCAGAGGTAAATTATTCCATTTTTCTTATTCTAATGTCCTGGCTTCTTCTTTGATGTCTTAGATCTTGGTTACCTGTTTCTAACTTATGTGGTTTCTTTGTATTAGCAGTTTTGATATCTTCATCTTGTTCTGCAGGTTCAATTTTTTGATACTTAGGTCCCATTCATTTGCTACTTGACAATTGATAGCCCATGTAAGTTATCATTGAAGTTAGAAAAAACAGAAAAAATATGTAAAAGAAAAAATAAATAATATCAAGCTTCCTTAGGGCAACCACAACAATACACGAGTTCTTAACATTCCTTATGTGTCATGTTATCAAAATAATATATATTATTTGTTTAAGCAACTCTCTTATTCTACTTACAATACATAAATCTCCTATCCCACATCGGGATATGAGTAGTATTGTGAGTTGTTTATAAGGATACATATGAATGACTATAACAAGACTTTCCACTTTTAAGTCTAGATGAGGATTAAGGGCTTAAAAGAAGCTAGTTTTCAAGTCCAAATGGCTTGAGAATCAGGTTGTTGGACAGTTGCCCATATAAGGTGTTACAAATGGTATTAGAGCATACTCGGGACCGTGTCGTGCTGGACTACTGGACACCTATCCTTGTGATGAGGACATCACGTTCGTTCTTTGAGTGGGAGAGTATGTAATACCCTTATCCCATATCGGGATATGAGTAGTATTGTGAGTGGTTTATAAGTATACATATGAGTTGACTACAACAAGACCTTCCACTTTTAAGTCCAGGTGAGGTTTAAGGGCTAAAAGATTCTAGTTTTCAAGCCAGAATGTTAGATTGTTGGACAGTTGCCCATATGGGATGTTACACACTACAATAATAAAGTTCTTAACTTCTCTTTCTCTTCTCTCTTGTCTATTACCTTGCACAATGGTGCTTTTACAGAGCAAAAGCCAATAACCATTCAACATAGTATAGTTTTTAAATAAGAACCCGGGAGAGGGAAAATGAGTAGATTCCACTCTATTATAGAGTTTTTTTTCTTTTTCCTTATTGACATTAAAAGTATTCCACTCTGCTAAAGTTGCTCTTAGAGTTATAGTTTAGGACGGTACCCTTAGTTCTTGAGGCAACCCACTCCCTCCCCTTGCTGCAAGTATAAAAAGAAGATATAAATTAATGTGGTAGGATACATCTGAAAATTTAAACTAAAACTTAGAAAATGAATAATTTAAAAAATGGAAGTATAAGATTTTCTATATAATAATTTAATGAGATTTAAAATAGTTTGATTTATGTGTTGTTTTTAAATCTCTTTATTCCTACTCTGGTTTAATAATAATTACCTGTGTAATAAATTAATAATTAATGAAGTTGAATGCGTGGTTAAGAAATTTATCAGTATTATGAATTAGATAATTTTTTAAAGGAAAACATGAAATGAGCTACTTGAACATGATTTAGTTACATTAATATTTCAATAACATTGCTTAATTTTCTATTATAAACGTTTCTTACGAATTATTATTTATCTATTTTAATATTTAACATTTTACTGCTATTAGTTCTAACTAGTTATTTTTATTTAAGTAAAAAAGAATACTGGAATTACAGTTTTATAATTTTTACGCATCTACCATACGAGATTCCAAGTCTTAAAAGGTGGGAATTGGCTGCAGAGGCTTAGCTCTATCTCTGATATGTGAGGCATAATGATTATAGCTTTAGTATTGTCCGAATTCAGCTTCTAAGCCCAAAAGACACTTGAATATGAAGTGAAATATAATTAACGTTACTGGAAGCATGTTATGACTGCCATACAGAGCTACTTTCCTTACCTACCTCGCTCTAAAAAGCTATAGCTTTACTGAATCATATAAGTACAAATTAATGAAGTGAATTTCCAGATACTCTAGCATAGGTGGAAGTAACCGGGAACAGGAGAGCATTGTCATCCTTTAACTTTGAAAGCTGTTTATTATCAAGATCTGATATTCAGAAGTGACATTTGAACAGCGTAGAAATCTTCTTTTCATATCTCTCAAATGTATCAACCTTCACTGCTGTATTGTATTGTTTATTAAAGGTCTGATACAATCTAAATCTCATTTTTTGCTTCAAAGTTATACTCGTGTAATTGCATAGATGTTTTGCCAATATTTTTTATTTTTGAACCTTTTGATGTATTGTCACTATCTTTTTTATCTCTGTAAAATTATACCATTGGTAGATGTCATCTTGTGAATAATGATCAATAATGTTTTAATTTCAGAAGCATAATTTAGAAAGTCATAATATTGAGCATCAACCTAATAACAGTACTTTACCCCAGCAAGCGTACCTTACCCCTCTAAACTAAACTGTCGAGCACATTTCAGACTATTAAGGCTAGAATACTATTGCATATAGAACAGGAAGTAACATACGATGGCTCCATTCTTTTGCGGCCTTAAAGGAAACGAGCATATCTCATTAGCTTACTTTTCTCTATACGTCACATACATCAATTGTCATATCAACTTTACTTTTTCTCTCACATACCTTTTATCTCTACATTTTCTAACTTCAACTGACAACTGATAACTGACATCAGCTATCAGCTGCAAGCTTGCAAAAGAATGACGCCTATGATGTAAATATGAGAGGGGAAAAACCGATAAAACGCAGTTGTAAGAGTTTTCAATATCATAAATTAGTTATTGATTCACATCTGTAATTGAACCTAATCAGCTAAATCTGGTCCTTAGGATTAATTCCAGGACCATGCTTCAACTCCTGATCTGTAGCTGTAGAACCAATAAGTATCTTAACACCTATGTATGACCCTAAAACATAATCCTGTAACCCTATTCCTGGACTCTTGATGTGTTATTCATTATGTGTCATGGTCCAATGTTAAAAAAAATTAATTAGCAATGTAGATCAACCCTGTTTGTGAGAGATTTGTTGAGGGTGTCTTATGAGGATGTCTTACTGAACCCATAAGTCATAAGCTTTTTTGGTTACATTCAGATATCAATCGTTTTTATAGCCAAACAATCTTCTGCTATCAACAATCACCCGGCACCCGTCAAAAGTCACCAGTCTCAATCAACAATCACATACTAATCTTTGAATAAGTTGTTAAGTTAGATTATTGTTCAGAGTTAAAAATGATGCAGCGTTGATTGGCCATATTCAATAATTTTACAAGTATGGTAGACATTGTGGATCCAGGATCATTAAAAGAAAAGGTCTTTACAAGAGAGTTAGTTCTGTCCTTTACTTTTTCTTCCATTACAGCATACCCGTCCCTCTAGCCTAGATCAGATTAATCATTGACCCGACCTAGTAATAATTGAAGGAAACTTCTGAAGTTGGCTAGCCTGAACTGGAACCAATCCAAATAGTTAGCAGATTAGAACCTAACATTTCAGGGACTTGAAACAAATGAACCTAAATAAACTCAATAAGAAGTGTAAGATCTTATTGAAAATGACTTGACTAACCCATTTCCTATCTAATAAGCTTCTCCCTCTAAAGAAGAATGGAAGATGTGATTCAGAATTCAATAAGCTAGCTGCATATATTTTTGTCAGGACATAGGTTAATAGAAGCTTTTGTTAAGGTTACTCTGTGATTACCTATCCTAATAGTTAGTGAACCGAGGACTATAAAAAGGAGGACTTAGCCTACTGTTTGAGGGCATCCACAGATTAGACTTCACTGGCCACTCCAGTAGATTGTTAAGCTTCTTAGGAGGATTAGAGAGCGAAGATAGGCTGTTACCTATTACCTTTTTTCCAGTGGTTTTATAAGTGAGATTGTGATCTTTTTCTTTTTTAGAAATGTTGGCTGCATACCTATACTCCCGGGGAATTGGATTTAAACAGATTTGCTCGAAGCTTCAGCCATGTAACTTTTAAGTTATGACAATTGATTACCTTTTTTATCATTAACGAATAGTATCAATAATATCTTGAGATGGAGCTATTTGCTATTGTTTCATGTATGTATAAGTTGCTATTGCTTACAATGTAATTGATAAATTTCTTATGCTTTGTGTCTGAAAGAGTAATTTCAACCTGCAGATGAGCCCTTATAAGTGAGGTCTCCATGTCTTTTGTATTCAAATTGATTTTCTGATGCTTTATTCTCTTCTTGCTTTCTATGCGTGACAAGAAAGTTCTCAATTCAATAAGATTCTTTTTCTATTGTGGCAGAAAGATTGGGACCTGCGAATGGCTTGTCTTCTTCTGTATGCTTTTGACTGTGAGGACAATTTCTGGCAACTTTATGGTGATTTTTTACCGGGTCCTGATGAATGCACTAGCTTACTTCTAGCCTCAGAGGTCAGTGCATGAGTTGAATATATATCTAGTTATTCCATTATCGTGAATCTTTCATTTGTTCAGTTCTTTTGATGTGTTAAAGAACAATGTTATTCAGTGTTTCTGCTCTTATCATGGACTATACAACATGCTGACATAAGTGATGGGTTTATAAAGCCTTGGTGCCATTGGACTAAAGGAAACTCCGCCCCGCTCGCCCCCTCCCACCCCAGGATACTAACAACTGAAAATAAACTTCAGTGCTTACCTTCTTATACTGTGCCAACTCGGTAGTGCCAATAAGAGTCTTGGTTTTGCAAAGGGCTAGCTCTACTTAGATATCCCCCTAGAAGTGCAGCTCATTTTACACTACCCAAAAGTGACACTGCTGTCAATAAGAGTCTTGGACTTGTAGAAGCTCACACTGACCAAAATAGTATGTGACTGCTGTTTCTTGGTTGAAATCTAGTACCAACTCAAAAGGTTCTGTTTTCTGTGAAGATTGGAAAAGTAAGACCAATGCCCCTTGGAATCCTTTCCAGTTAAACTGCAATTTCTTGGTTGATTGATCCATAATCTGACAGGGTTTGCTGAAGGACACTATATTGAATGTTTCTTGAGCTGAACACTAGAAGATATCTGTATCCAAATTCTTCCCCACGAGGTTGTTGACATATTTGAGATAATGAGACTCACATTTAAATGAGCATACACTTGTAGTAACTAGTGTTTTTGTGGATACGTCACAAAAGATAGGTTGGTGAAGGTTTGCGGGGCTGCAGTTTGCGTTAGGTGATAGACCTTAGAGTCAAGCTTATCTTGTGAGCCAGTGGGAGAATTTTAGTCATCAAAGATGGAGGAGGGAAGTTGGGTTATGCCCACTATCAAAATCCACAGATTGCAAACAAAGCTAATCTTCTTTTTTTTTTGTAAACGTGAGAACCCGTAGCCGCTACTCTTAGAGTGCGCTCTGAGTAAACTCACGGGTGACACAATAGCCTGCAAACCATGCCAACCAAGTGAGCCACTCAAGGTGACAGGCTTAGCTGAGAAGGTGGGGGGTTTGAAGGATTCAAACTTATGACCTCTTGCTCCCCTACTCCTCCCTCCACCAACTCAACTACCCCAGTTGGGGCAAACAAAGCTGACCTTTGTTAAGCCAGGGAAAACTTCACTCCACTATCAGTTACTTTGAATCACCTTTCATATACAGCTCGGTTCCGCCTCTTGCTATAAACCTTCAACTTGTCATTGGTCAGAACGGTATTGGAATTGTATGACCCACAAGTGTGCCAGCTATCACTGTAGCTGTCAAATAACCAACTCTGTAACATGGGGCTGTGAGCTCTAATGCTGTTGTTACTCCTGGATGGTTGTTAGGGAATTTCAGTCGCTTTGAATAGGTTGAAAAGCCTTGTAGTGTAGTACTGATAAACAATATTTGTTTGATGAAAAATTTCATTGACATTGTAGGAGGACCTTTTGGAGATGCAGGATCCTGATCTGGCATCTTTTATACGTGAGCAGCAGCGTCGAGCAGTTGAGTTCTGGGAAAGGAATTGGGTATAGTGTTTTTCCCACCTTTGTTATATCTGATCTCATTATTGGTTACTTCAACAACTTAATTAACTCATGTTATGTATATACTTAATTCACTCTTTTTCTATTGCCCTACCTCACTCAGCACTCAGGAGTACCACTTAAAATTAAAAGACTTGCTCGTGAAAGGGAGAGATTTTTATGGGCTGTGAGTATAGCTCAATCCCGATGTGTTGATTTGCAAATGAGAGTTGGAGCACTAGTACAAGATGCTGTGATGTTGGTTCCTTATGCAGGTATTCAATAATATTGTCATGAGAGACCTTTGCATCTATCATTTATTTGTTCTCTGTATAGTTATTCTGATGTAGCAGCAGGTGATTGACTATCTTTGCTGTTGATTGGCAAAATCAATCTTGCCTTCACATACATATGCTGGGAATTCACATTATGTTTGCATTAACTTCCTTTTGAAGTTATGTGGAAGTTTAACAGGAAGTTTTAACTGACCACCTTGTCCTTGCATATATTCTGACCTGTAGCCCTTATCTCATGATGTATGCAAGTTTGATGACTTGGGCTGGTTTGATCTAGAAATCTGCAACCTTTTCTTTTTTATCATTGGTTAGCGTCGAGCTCGTCATGCATTATAAAGGAACTTCATACTCTATAAGCCAGGATCTTTAGGAATTATATTTGTTTTTTCTCCCATTCTTTTGAGCTATCGCGACACTTATCTTAATCTTATGATAACATTCATAGCTTGAGTTAGTTGCTCCATCTAAACTTTATTAATTTCTTGTAATGAGGGGTTTCATTTTCCTTTAAAAATACTGGAAGTATATGATATGACCAGAATTAGGATAGATTAATAAAGTCTGTACGCCTTGCTTAGGAAGCCTTGGTCGAAATCTCCTAGAACTGTTAACTTTGGGTGTTTGATGTACAGATCACCCCCATGTCTAAATGCATTGTGCCTGAGGATGCTTCTTGAAATGTCTCCGGGTTTTTGGGAATGTTTGTCTTGCTGAACCAAGTCTTTGACTTTTATGTCTGACACTGATAGGTGTTACGGTCTAGTTTACTCTAGGCATTAATGCTTTCCTTTATGCTACTACTTTATTGTTATTAGAATAAAGGTTGATAGAATAAAAGCTGTTATGACAGCTGTAGTAGTGGTATTGGTTGGGAGACTTGGTATATGAGGGCAGTAGTTTGTGGAGAAGGGCATCGTAAATTATGACGTGAAACCTCTGTTGAGGACTAAGGAGGAGGTAAGCTCGTTACCCTATCAATTTGGTATCAGAGCTGCTTTCCTGGGCACTGATTGTTGGATGGTTTCTACGAGGAACTCATCAAACTTAGTGATGGAGAATTTCGAAAGGGATCAGGCCGCGCTTCGACTTCAACTCACTGACCTCACCGGGAAGCAGGACAGTCTGGCCACAACGGTGGGAAATCTGGCTGTGGTGGTTGCTTCTCTGCAGAAGACATTGCAAGAGGCAGAGGACAACAACGCTAGACGCCGCTCCGATAATGGCAAACATGGAGATAGGAAAGAGATTAAGATCAGAAAAATTGAACTTCCCGTCTTCGTTGGAGATGATCTGCAAGGTTGGATCCACAAGGCTGAGAGGTACTTCGCCTTGAGCGAGATTGCCGATGGAGATCGTGTGAGAGCTGCAAGCGTTTGTATGGAAGATACAGCGCTTTACTGGTTTGACTGGTTAGAGAACCACATCGGTTTGCCCTCATGGTCTGAATTCACGTCCCTGCTGATTGAACAATTTGGGAATTCTCTGAGCAAGAACCGATTGGACTTGCTGTGTTTGTTACGCCAGGAAAATTCAGTGGAAGAATACTGCAGCCAATTTGAGTTCTATTCTGCCCACTTAAAGAACATTTCTGATGATGTTTTCCAGAGTATATTCCGTACCGGTTTGAAAGATGCAATCAAGGCTGAATTAGCTCTATTTGCACCACACGACCTCCACGACCTGATGAAGACCGCCCGATTAATTGAGGAACGCAAAGACACATTATTGGGGAAAAGCCCCAACCCTAATCGCCTCTACAGTCGCGATCGATCAGGCACTGCCGCACGCTCCTCGTGGTGGACCAAACTTGAGGCGGTGATAGGTGAGGGAAGGGCGATCGAGGCTCGAGCCTCTAAATCTACACCATTCACTCGTCTCCAGCGACGATCCTTAAGTCAGGAGTTTCAGATGGATCAATCTCCTCCCCTTTGAGTCGATCATCTACTTCTACCTTCCACAGAGTCCCGGACGCAGAGATGCAGAGAAGGTGATCCCTCGGTCTGTGTTTTCGCTGCGGGGAAAAATGGAGCCAAGCCCATAAATGTAAAACTTCTGGTCTGCAACTCCTGCTTACCGATAATGGGGAGGGTGGTGAAGAAGCGTTCTCTATTTCCCCTGCGAGTGAGGATGAAACACAGTATGACTCTCTGGATTTACATAAGGCTGAGCTGTCTCATTTTTCTTTACTGGGTATTTTTGCACGCAGAACTATGAAACTGGTTGGCAACCTGGAGAATGAAGCAGTGTTGGTGATGGTGGACAGTGGCGCAACACATTGCTTTATTCAGCAGAATCTGGTTAAGAAACTGGCGCTTAAGGTGGACCCTACCGTATCCTTTGGTGTTACAATTGGTAAGGGGTTAAGACAATGTGTGCTGGTGTGTGCAAGGGGCTCAAGCTGAAACTTCAAGGAGCAGAATTCACCTTGGACTGCCTTCCGTTTAACATTACGGGAGTGGATATTATTCTCGGTTTAGACTGGTTGGAGATACTAGGATACACATTCACAAATTGGGGGAGGCGTTCTATTCAGTTTTTGAAAGACTTGCAACCCTTCTTACTCGATGGAAGAGGTGTGTTGGAAAACAATCTCCAGTGACTTGCTTGGGGACTGATCTACAGCAACTAATGGATCAATTTCAGGAAGTTTTGCTCCTCTTTCATCCCATCCTCCTCTCAGATTTCTAGACCATCGGATTCCCTTGAATCCAGATACGGTACCTCCTAATATCCTACCTTACCGGTATCCTCACTATCAATAAAATCAAATTGAAAGGATCGTTCAGGAACTACTGTTGTCTAAGTTTATTTGACCCAGCTGCAGTCCTTTTTCCAACCCAGTTCTTTTGGTCAAAAAGGAGTGGTTGTTATTGTGCCTCTATCAAACAAACATAATTATTCTAGGAAATAGTATATTATTTCTCCGTAATTAATAGTGCTAGGTGTCTGTTTAGTTATTATTTATTTGTGTCTTTTTAGATAGTTTGTGTCTGTTCAGATATTACATTAAATATGTGTCTGTTCAGATGTATTTTACCTAGACAGTCACCTCTAGAAGTTTCCTAGAGCTCCCTCATCTCATTAGTAGTTCCTATATATATAGGGTTGTATATTTCTGAAAACAGCAAGCAGATACAAATAATACTACAATAAACTTCAGTGGTGAATGGAGGTTTTGTGTCGATTACCGCGCTCTTAATGAGGTAACAATTCCCGATATATTTCCACAGCCAACTATTGATGAATTGCTGGATGAGCTGCATGGTGCTTGTGTGTTTTCCAAAATGGAGTTAACTTTAGGGTATCACCAGATTCAGGTGCACAAGACCACTTTTAGAATTCGCGAAGGGCATTATGAATTCTTAGCTATGCCTTTCGGATTGCGGAATGCCCCGACTGCCTTCCACTCCCTTATGAACAGCAGCTTAAAACCCTTCCTTTGGCGATTTGTATTGGTCTTTTTCAATGACATTCTGGTATACAACACCTAGTGGGATGAACATCTTTTGCATTTTAGCGAGTTTTACAGCTTCTGTCTATCAATCAATTAAAGGCTAAACTTCAGAAGTGTACTTTTGGACAACAGCAGTTGGAGTATCTGGGACATATTATTTCTGGCGCTTGGGTAGAGGTGGATCCAGCTAAGATCCATGCTATGGTACTGCAATCCTTTCTGGGACTCACGGGATATTATCGACGGTTTGTTCGGAACTACGGGATCATTGCTGCTCCACTTACTGCTTTGTTGAGAAAAGACTCTTTTCAGTGGAACAGTGATGCTCAAGTCGCATTTGACCAGCTGAAAGCAGCGTTGTCTACAGTGCCAGTTCTGGTAGTCCCAGATTTTTGTAAGCAATTTGAGTAGGAAACGGATGCCTCAGGGAAAGGCATGGGAGCGGTGCTCATGCAAGAAGGGCGACCGATTTGCTATCTCAGTCAATCATTTTCATCTCATGCTTTAGTCAAATCCATTTATGAAAAAGAACTAATGGTTGTGGTTTTTGCTGTTCAAAAGTGGAGACATTATCTGCTGGGGAGAAGATTTGTGATTAAAACTGACCACAAGACTCTAAAGTACCTATGGGAGCAGCGCCTTATGTCGGAAGATCAGTATAAATGGGTTCTCAAATTTTTGGGGTTTGATTTTGAGATCATTTACTGCCCAGGAAGGAAGAATGCTGATGCTGATGCCTTATCAAGGGTGGAGGGCCTTATCGAGTTACATTCCTTTTCTTCCATCACTTGTGAGGGATGGGATCGCATTGTAATGGCGTTACAAACTGATTTTTTTTTTTGATAGATATTGGCGAAAAGCCGTAGTAATACAAACTTCCAGGTCATACATAGGGTTTTTACCCTAGAGAATGATCAAAACTTCATCAAACGGACCTACATATATGTCTGTCTGATGAACCTTGCTCAACCACAAAAATAAGACTTCAATTACACCCAAAACTACTAACCCATCTGAGCCATTCAAGAATATAATCACCCCACTTTTATATGTATGGTATTATATTCGCTTTCCAATCCCTTTATCCCCACAAAAAGTGGCTGACGAAATGGGGAAATCCCTCCACCAAGTTCTTGTCCAATTCCAGGTATGGAGCTTTAGAATTCTGACCGTGAGCTCTAATACTGGTGTCCTTCCCTCGAAGATCATTTCATTTCTCATTTTCCATATACACCAAACTGCATAGAAGAAAGCTGTATTCCACACTTTCTTTCTTCTCTTCCCATGTACAGCTCCTCTCCACGCCTCATAACATGCATAACTGTTTCCCGTCATTACCAGCATAATTCCCCACCATCGAGTGAGATCCAGCCACACTTTTCTGGTCACTTCACAGCCAAAGAAGAGGTGATATGTTGTTTCCACTCCACGTCCACATAGGGCGCACCTACTCTGGTTCACAGTGAGTATTCCCCTTCCAAATAGCACCATTCTAGTGCACAATCTGTCTTGTAACTGTAGTTTACTGTGAATTTATTCAGTGTTTGATAATCAGAAAGGAGATATACAGCCCTATATTTATAGGCACCTTAGGAAGGATCTAGATAACCTAAAGGAAGAGACACCTAGAAGTGTCTGTCTAGGAAACATAAATAATTGAACAGATACAATTAAATACAATTAATTACATGCTGGACAGACATAAGAATCTAATTAATTACAGAATAATAAATGCACTATTTCCTAGAGTTATGGTGCCTGTTCAGTAGGTCTGTCAACAGAATAATACATGCACTATTTCTTAGAGTTATGGTGCCTGTTCAGTAGGTCTGTCAACACTCCCCCTCAAGCTGGGTTTGTAAATGTCTTTCATGCCCAGCTTGAAGATGAGATTATGGATTCTGGGACTATGGAGAGGTTTGGTAAACACGTCAGCAATCTGCTCTTCAGAAGGGATATAGCTTAGATCAATTAGACCTCCTTCTATCTTCTCCTTGATGAAGTGTCTATCAATCTCAATGTGTTTGGTTCGATCATGCTAGACCGGGTTGTGGGCTATGCTGATTGTAGACTTGTTGTCACATCTCAACTCCATGGGACCTTTCCATTTGATTCGTAAATCACATAAAATAATTCTGATCCAAAGAAGCTCACATAGACCGTTTGCAAGAGCTCTCAGCTCAGATTCTGCTGAGGATCGAGCCACAACATTTTGTTTTTTGCTTCTCCATGTCACGAGATTTCCTGCCAGGAACACACAGAATCCTGTAGTAGACCGCCGGTCAGTAAGAGAGCCACCATAATCAACATCAGTAAAGGCTTGAACTGTTAGTTGTTCCCCTTTTCTGAACAAGATCCCTTGGCCCGGAGTCCCCTTTAAGTAGTGTAGAACCCTATAGGCAGCTTCTAGATGCGGTTTTCTTGGGTCATGCATGAACTGACTTAGGACACTTACCGCATAGGAAATATCAGGTCTAGTATGCGAAAGATATATCAACTTACCACATAAACGCTGATACATAGATGAATCAACTTTAGGCTCATCATGAGCGTTGCCAAGCTTATGATAATCGGTGAAGAAGCTGGTCGACACCCACTCTTGCCTGTCTGACTCAAAAGGTCTGTGATATACTTTTGTTGGCTGATAAAGATGCCTTGAGATGAGCGGGTAACTTCAATTCCAAGGAAATATTTGAGAGAGCCAAGAGATTTCTTCTCAAATTGTGACTTGAGCTGCTTTTCTAGACGTTGTCTCTCTGCAGAATCATTACCGGTAACAATGATGTCATCAACGTAGACAAGAAGGATAGTGACTCCCCCTGGGTGAGAGTGTTTGAAAAACAATGTATGATCACCCTGACTTTGTCTATAACCAGCAGCTCGAACAACTTTGGTGAATCGGTCAAACCAAGCTCGAGGGGACTGTTTAAGGCCGTATAGAGCCTTTTTTAGTCGACATACTTTGGTAGAGGTAGACTCACCATTAAAGCCTGGAGGGATTCGCATATAGATCTCATCATGCAGGTCACCATGGAGAAAGACATTCTTGACGTCAAACTGTAACAGAGGCCAATCAAAGTGTGATGCCAAGGATAATAGGATGCGAACAGTGTTGAGCTTAGCCACATGAGCGAATGTCTCCTGATAATCAATCCCATATGTCTGGGTGTACCCTTTAGCCACAAGTCGAGCTTTGTACCGCTCTAGAGATCCGTCAGCATTGTATTTAACAGTAAAGATCCACCTGCAATCAACAACATGCTTTCCTTGTGGTTTTGATACAACAACCCATGTATGATTCTTTTCAAGAGCTCTGATTTCCTCTTGCATAGCATCCCTCCACTCTTTCTTGGCCAACGCTTCAGAAACAGATTTTGGAATTTGGATTTCATTCAAGCTTTGAACAAACAAGGCATGAGAAGAAGAAAAATTATTGAAGCTTACAAAATTGGCCAAAGGATAGAGAGGGGTTTTTGTGCACTGACGTACACCTTTCCGCAATGCAATTGGCGGGGAGTTTTCTTTAGGGAGAGGATCTATACCTGGGTTAGATAATTGATCCCGCGTCAGCCACGGGGTGGATTTGTACTGCCTTGAAAATACCTTTGTTACTGGAAGGTTAGGGGAATGATCTGTGGTGGAAGATTCAGTAGGAGAGATAACTTGTTGGTCTTGTGGTGGATTAGACGATGGGGAAGATGGTGGTGAATCCGGTGGTAGTTGAGTGTTTGGAGGATCAGGCGGAGCCGAAGATGGCTGTGATGGTTGTGAATCTGGTGGTGGTAATGTTTGTTGTGATGAAGGGGTGATGGTGTAGGTGGGAAGAGGAAGCTGATTTTCTTCAGTCTGTGAGAAAGAATGAGATGAAGAAGAGATAGGGTCAGAGTAAAAGGGTTCTGATTCATGAAAAGTAACATCAAAAGTTATGTAACTCCTTTTTGTAGTGGGATTGTAGCATTTGTATCCTTTTTGAGTAGGAGAATATCCCAGAAAGATACATTTAGTAGAGCGTGGATCCAATTTTCCCCTATTAGGAGTGGGAATATGAACAAAAGCAGTGCACCCGAAAACCCGTAAGTTTAGATCAGAAGAGATTTTGTGAGTGGGAAAAAATTGACGAAGGCACTCATGTGGGGATTTATTTTTAAGAATGCGAGTGGGCAATTTGTTGATGAGATGACATGCAGTTAGTGTAGCTTCACCCCAATAGTGTTTAGGAGTATTTGATTAAAAGAGTAAAGCACGACTCATTTCAAGCAGATGACGATTTTTTTTCTTTCAGCCGTGCCACTTTGTTGTGGAGTGTATGGGCAGGAAGATTCATGAATGATACCTTTAGAGAGAAAGAACGCGTTAACAACTTGGTTGAAATAATCAGTAGCATTATCAGTGCGAAAACGTTTTATAGTGGTGGAGAATTGGGTGTGAATCATGTTGCAGAAGGTGGGAATAATTGAGCTCACATCACTTTTGTTTTTCATGAGAAAGACCCACATAAAGCAGGTACAATCATCAATAAAGGTAATATACCAACGAGCTCCAGAAATATTCGCAATCGGAGAAGGTCCCCAAACATCGCTGTGAATAAGATCAAAGGGAGAACTACTCATGGTATTACTTTGAGGGAAAGACACACGAGAGTGTTTAGCAAATTCACACACATCACATTGAAAATTTGAAACACCAATACCATTAAAAAGGTGTGGGAACATGATTTTTAGTACATGAAATGAAGGATGCCCAAAGCGTTTGATGAAGCCAAATAGTATTGGTATTAGTAGTGGTTGAAGCAAGGGCTTTAGGTGAGGAATTCAAGGCAGCAGGTATATCAAGGTAGTATAGTCCATCCCGTTGCTTAGCAGTTCCAATCATCTTCCCCGTGTGCAGATCCTGCAAAATACACCAAGAAGGAAAGAAAATAGCAACACATTTGAGGTCAGTAGTCAATTTGTGGATAGATGCAAGGTTCATGGCAAGTCTAGGAACATGTAAGGTATTTTTCAAATGTAGTCGGTCAGAAAGTATGACATTGCCGTGTCCAGCAACACGTGTAGACGTGCCATTAGCAGTAGTAATATTGTCATTAGTGGAACAAGGATAATAGTGTGTAAGTAAAGATGAGGTTGAGGTCATATGTGAGGTAGCACCTGAATCCAAGATCCAATCTGAATGTGGAGACTGTTCTGAAGCATTAAGACTAAAATTTGTAGAGGGTTTACCTTGCAGAGCAAGAGAGCAATGACCAGAATCATTAGGGGTCTGAAACGATTGCAGCATAGCTCTAAGTTGCTGGATTTCTTCTTGAGATATGGATGAGGGTGTGGCAGAGTTGCCATGTGTAGAAGAGGCGGAATTAGCGCGTCCAGCACTAGGACCCCTTTTTTCTTGACCCTTTTTGCTTCTCTGTAGGTGAGGATACAGCTTCCAGCATTGGTCAATGTTGTGATTAGATCGCTTACAATGATCACACCATCTTCCTTCTTTTCCTTTGGGTGTTGTATTCGTAGAAACTGTTTTAGCAGCCAGAGCTGTGTTGTCCACTGTCTTACTGTCCAACATGATGTTGCGTCTGCTCTCTTCATGCTTTACAGTAGCTATAGCAGAGGGTAGAGCAGGAAGAGGAGTGCTGTTAAGGATTTGAGCACGAACCTGATCGTATTCCGGATTTAGACCAGATAAGAAGCAGTACAAGCGCTGCTGATTCAGGTAACTTTTGTGATGAGTGGCATCAGCAGCACATGACCAAGTAAAGGTTTGATACTGATCAAGTTCGGACCACCGCCGCTGGAGATCAGTAGCATATTCAGTGACAGATCGAGTACCTTGCTTGAGAGTTACGGTTTGAAGCCAAAGATCATAGACAAAGGCACCGTCTTTGGCTGAAGAGTAGGATTGCTGTATGAAATCCCAAATTTCTTTTGCAGTGTCTAGATAAAGACACGTGCTACTAATATTTGGGTCCATGGAGTCCCATAACCAGGCACGAATATTGGCGTTGATTTTCTGCCACTCAGCATCATTGTCCCCTTCTGCAGGCTTTGATTTTGTAAGGTGGTCATCAAGGTCTTTGCCACGGAGAAGAGTGTTCACCAGTTTAGACCAACCAAGGTAATTAGATCCATTAAAACGATAGGATGAATGGACTGGGGGTAGGTCGAACTTCTGGTGTTTGAGGGCGGCGGCAGCAGCAACAGCAGCACTTACAATGGTGGAGTGGTCTGGGTGACTTGATGCAGAATTTGAAGTATCTTCCTTCGACATTAAATCCTTGGTGGAGAGACTCACACTGGATTAGTGAAGAGAAGGTGGAGACACCTAGAAGAATGAGCTAGTGCAAGAAGATTGAAGATGCACTAGGGAGAGAGGTGAGCTGAGAGCACCGCAGAAGAAAGGAACACTAAGATAGGGCAAAGATACCCAGAAAAAAAGGTTTGGTGCTGGAGATTAGAGCTGGAAGCGCAACTAGAAATTAAAGAAGAGGTTGCAGCGTTTAGGGTTAGGGTTGAAGAAAGTTGCGGCAACCAGAGGGAGAGGAAGGAGCAGGTTTGAGCTCTGATACCATGTAGTTTACTGTGAATTTATTCAGTGTTTGATAATCAGAAAGGAGATATACTGTTACGTTTCGAGGCGCAACTCCCTCCAAAACCCACAGTCGGGTGTATTTTCTCAATTCAACGGTGTCTTTCATATTACACGAGGTTGCCTTTATATACCACACTGCTGTAACTAACTACATAACCACTAACAGAAGCAACAACTATTAGTTACAACTAATATTAAAACTACTTAATACTCCTCCTCATGTAAACTTTCCCAAATCTCTTATTATTACTATCTAAAGGAGGCTTAACATCACTCCCTCCCACAACATTCACCTTGTCCTCAAGGTGAAAGTTAGGAAACTGCTCTTTAAGAACAGAGACCAATTCCCATGAAGCGTCGCCCTCAGAGCAGCCTTCCCAGCTAATCAAAACTTCAGGCTCTTCATTACTGCGATGCCTGTAGCCCAAGACTGAAGCGGGTTGGACTGCCAACACCAAATCACTTGTCAACCCATCAGGAAGCTGTCCAGCCAGATGAACAGAAGGAGAAACTGCTTTTCTGAGCTGGGAAACATGAACCACCGGATGAATCCTTGCAGTGGGAGGAAGAGACAGTTTATAAGCAACTGTTCCCACTCTCTCCAAAATTTCAAAGGGCCCATACATAGTATCTAGGACTGAGTTTGGCATTCCTTTTCTTGGTCAACGAACGATATTTATACGGCTGGATCTTTAGAAAAACCCAGTCTCCCACCTGAAATTCAATAAAGCGCCGGTGACGATCAGCTTGGAGTTTCATTCTTTGCTGAGCTTTCAGCAAATTCCCCTTCAATTCATCCAAGAGCAAATCCCTATCAGAAAGCAAGACATCGACCTCATCAATCAAAGACCCCAATGGGCTATATCGAACCAATGCAGGAGGGTCACGACCATACAACGCACGGAACGGAGTGGTGCCCAAACTCTGCTGAAAGGTGGTGTTAAACCAGTACTCGGCCCAAGGAATGGCTTGTAACCAGGACTGCGGTTTCTGATATGAAAAACACCGCAGATAATCCTCAAGACAGCGATTAACCACCTCGGTTTGCCCATCCGATTGTGGATGATATGCAGAACTGTAGCATAAGGAAGTTCCAGCCAACCGAAAAAGTTCTTTCCAAAAATTGCTTAAGAAGATAGGATCCCTATCAGACACAATTGATTTGGGAAATCCATGCAACCTGATCACCTCCTTAGCAAACACAGCCGCCACATCCTTAGCTGTATAAGGATGTTTGATGGGTAAAAAGTGAGCGAACTTAGAAAATCTGTCCACTACAACCAAAACAGTGTCAAAGCCTTTCACTTTAGGCAAACCAGAGATGAAATCCATAGAAATATCTTCCCATACTCGTTCAGGAATGGCCAAAGGTTGCAGCAAACCAGCAGGAGACAATGCACTATATTTGACTCTTTGGCATACATCACAAGCTGCTACAAACTTCTTAACACAAGAACGCATACCTTTCCAATAAACCACAGCTGCTATCCTCTTAACCGTTCGCAAGAATCCAGAATGTCCCCCACCAGGAGAAGCATGGAACTCTTGCAAGATAGTGGGAATCAAGTGGGAAGAGCTGGATAATACTAACTTTCCCTGAAAGAATAAATGCCCATTGCGCAGAGAGTAACCCGGATGACTTTCAGCAGAAACCAATAGATCCTGCACAATTCGTTTTAATGCAGAATCTTGCTCCACCTCCTGATCAATGGTCCGCCACCCTTCAAATACCACAGACGACAGAGGAAACAAAGATGCACCCGGAACCCTTCGAGAAAGAGCATCCGCTGCTGTATTCTCTTTGCCAGGTCTGTAGCTAATTTCAAAATCAAATCCCATTAGCTTAGTAACCCACTTATATTGATCCTCTGTCATCAACCTCTGCTCCCACAAGTACTTCAAGCTTTTCTGATCTGTTCGTATCAGAAACCTCCTACCCAGCAAGTAATGACGCCATTTTTGAACCGCAAACACCACAGCCATGAGTTCTTTCTCATACACTGATTTGGATAAAGCTCTAGCAGAGAACGGTTGACTCAGAAAAGCGAGGGGACGACCTTTCTGCATCAATACTGCACCAATTCCCTTGCCAGACGCATCAGTCTCCAACTCGAAAGGGGCGTCAAAATCAGGAGATGCTAAAACAGGGACTGAAGACAACGCCATCTTCAGTTGAACAAAAGCTTCCTGAGCTGCATTGCACCAGGTAAACGCATCCTTCTTCAATAAGGCCGTAAGTGGTGATGCAATCAGCCCATAATTTTTGACGAAACGCCTATAATACCCAGTAAGACCAAGGAATGCTCTCAACTCCTTAACATTCTTAGGAACTGGCCAAGAGATCATGCTCTGAACTTTATCAGGATCAACTTCTACCCCCTTTTCAGATATGATATGCCCCAAATAATCCAATCTGCTCTTCAGAAAACTGCACTTCTTCAAATTGACCTTCAATTGATTCTCAGCCAAGACCGCCAACACCTCCTGCAGATGCAACAAATGATCCTCCACACTCCTGCTGTAAACTAAGATGTCGTCAAAGAACACCAGCACAAAACGACGCAGAAACGGTTTAAAGATGTGATTCATCAATGATTGGAATGAAGCAGGAGCGTTCTTAAGGCCAAAGGGCATGACCAAGAACTCGTAGTGGCCCTCATGCGTTCTAAACGCAGTCTTCTGCACATCTTCCCGCCTTACCCTGATCTGGTGATAACCAGATTTTAGATCCAGTTTAGAAAACACACATGCACCAAACAGCTCGTCCAAGAGTTCGTCTATAGTGGGCAAAGGAAACTTATCAGGAATGGTAATGTCATTCAGAGCACGGTAATCAACACAGAAACGCCAATCTCCCGTTTTCTTTTTTACCAAGAGAACCGGGCTCGAAAACGGGCTATTACTCGGCTGTATAAACCCGGCAGACTGCAATTCCCGAACAATTTTTTCAATCTCATTTTTCTGGTAATGGGGATATCTGTACGGGCGGATATTTGGAGGAATAGAATTGGGTTTCAATGGAATATGGTGGTCGTGGAAGCGCTTAGGTGGAATGGAATCCAGGGGCTGAAAAACAGTTGGGAAGGAAGAGAGTACCTTTTGTAATGCAGCCTCAGTATCCCGATCCAAGCTCTCCCCAGAAACTGCGAACTGATGTTTCTGCTCCATAACACACAGCCAACCTTCCCCTTGATCCCGTAGCACTTTAAGGGTTGACTTCATCCCACCCTGAATCAAAGAAGAAGAAGGATCCCCTTGCAAGTGTACTAATTTCTGCCCCCATTGAAACTTGATCGAGAGTTTCTTCCAATTGGTTTGGGTGTCGCCTAAAGAAGCCAACCAGTCAAATCCCAAAATCAAATCCACCCCCGCAAGATTAAAAGGCAAACAATCCACCACAAAATCAACGTCCTGCAGCGACAGTTGTAATGCTCGACAGATACCGGAACGGAATATGGTTTCCCCATTTCCTATCGTCACCCCAAAACGTACTGAATCATCCACTGCCAACTGAAGTTTGCCCACCAATTCATCAGAGATGAAATTGTGAGAAGCACCGCTGTCGATGAGAATCAAAACCTGTCTACCCAACACGTGCCCAACCACCTTCATAGACTTTTGGGAAGAAAACCCCACGGACGACAGCTGGGAGAGTTCCGCTTTCAATTGGTCCCCCGTGTCGCAAGAATCTGGTGAAGAAGGACAAATCTCGAACGCCTGTTCCTCACCGTCATCTCCTTCTGTTAAAAGGAGTTGCAAGCCTGCTATCTTACATCTATGCGCCCCATTCCACTTATCACCGCAACGATAGCAGAGCCCAAGCGATCTCCGCCGCTGCATCTCGTCTTCAGAAATCCGCCGGTAACGACTCGAAGCAGAAGAAGAAGAACTGGACTGTACAGACGGCGTCGGCTGCACCGACGAAACTGAACTTGATTTAGGAATTGTCACTTCCTTACCCTGGTCACCGCGATTGAGAGAAGAATACAGCCAACTAGGCTTCTTGGTCGACACCTCTACCGCACGAGAGTTTTCTCTCCCTTTGCTCTCAGTCCCAACAATTTCCGCCTTCAGTTTGCCGAAGTCGTTCCTTTCCTCTATTCTTTTAGCCGCTTTCATCAACCCAGGAAGATCTTGAATATCAAAGAGAATCAAATCTTTCTTGATATTCTCCTTCAGACCACTCCGGAAAATGCCCTTAAGCACCGCGTCTGGCACATCCGACAAATGAGCAGCATAGAATTCGAACCTCCTCCGGTAATCCTCAACCGACGTCTCTTGGCGGAGGTCGCATAAAAGGTCCAGCCGATCTCCACCAGCGGTCGACCCAAACCGCTCCACCAGCGACTCCCTGAAATGCTTCCAGTCGGAGAAGCCGATGTAATTGCTGAACCAATCGAACCAATGCAACGCTGCTCCTTCCATACAAACGCAAGCTGAGCGCACTTTTTCCCCTTCCCCGATGCCGCAAAGGGAGAAGTATCGCTCCGCCTTACTCAGCCACTCCCTCGGGTCATCACCGGAAAAGTCAGGTAACTCCAACTTCCTCACTTTGACTTCTCGACGTCCAACCTTCGCTGGCCCAAATTCTGGCCCGCGAGCCGATGTCTGGCCAAGTTCTTCACCGACCTCCACTGGAGCGCGGCGCAGGAAGGATTGGAGGTCCTTCTGCATTTGCAACACCACCGCAGTCAAGTTATCCATCTTTCTGTCATACTCATCCATCCGCTCCCTCAACAAGGCCTGCTCCTTCTCCAGTGAATCCATGGTCGTTTCTTTCCCACTCCTTGTCATTACCATCCACCGCACCCCACAGCCAAGAAGGCTGCTCTGATACCAATTGTTACGTTTCGAGGCGCAACTCCCTCCAAAACCCACAGTCGGGTGTATTTTCTCAATTCAACGGTGTCTTTCATATTACACGAGGTTGCCTTTATATACCACACTGCTGTAACTAACTACATAACCACTAACAGAAGCAACAACTATTAGTTACAACTAATATTAAAACTACTTAATACTCCTCCTCATGTAAACTTTCCCAAATCTCTTATTATTACTATCTAAAGGAGGCGTAACATATACAGCCCTATATTTATAGGCACCTTAGGAAGGATCTAGATAACCTAAAGGAAGAGACACCTAGAAGTGTCTGTCTAGGAAACATAAATAATTGAACAGATACAATTAAATACAATTAATTACATGCTGGACAGACATAAGAATCTAATTAATTACAGAATAATAAATGCACTATTTCCTAGAGTTATGGTGCCTGTTCAGTAGGTCTGTCAACAGAATAATACATGCACTATTTCCTAGAGTTATGGTGCCTATTCAGTAGGTCTGTCAACAGTAACATCAACCACACACACATCTCCACCCTTGGGATCGCATTTCCTCCCCATTTGAAAGCCTCCATCCGTTCATCTTCTGAGTCAGCTAGGTCCAGTCTTGCTGCCACCATTTGCAGATTTTTCCCGGTGAAGCCATTTATCCCATTATATTGTAACAGCAACTCATCATTTGATTGCCGGTCTAGGCTGATTGTTTGGAGCCTATTCAATAACTCATTCACTTCCTCCTTTCTGCTCTAAAAATTCTCCTTCTCCAACATAAGCTCCAATTCCACCTTTCACCATCCCAGATTGATAGTTCAGCAACTGTCGCTTCCTTTTGCGCACTCAGTCTAAATAGGTTTGGGTACTCCTGCAGTAAGGGAATTGAGCTCATCCATGTGTCTTTCCAGAACCGGATCTTATCTCCCTTTCCTATCTTCATTTTTACACAACAATCAATCACCTTCTTGATCTGATCATCCCAGTTTCTGACTGCAGCGATGGTGTACCATATTCCCCTCATTTTTCTCCTTTTTTCTACTAGGTCCATGGGCAGAACCGATCTTTGGATGCCATAGATAGAGCAGATTATTCTTTTCCAGAGTGTATTGTCTTCCTCAATGAATCTTCTCCACCACTTCATAACTAAGGCTACATTTTTCATTTCCAAATCTCCAATTCCTAAGCCTCCCAACTCTTTCGGTTTCTGCAGCCTTTTCCAAGCAATCATTGCCATACCTCTACCACCCCATTTCCAATAGAAGTTTCTCTGCAGGCTTACAACTTTCCTCATTACCACTTTTGGCATTTTGAATAGGCTTAAGTAATAAGTAGGGATGCTTTGCAGGACAGCTTTCACCAGGACTAGTCTTCCTGCTTTCGAGAGTGAGTTGCCCTTCCAACCTGCCAGTCTAGCTTGAATTCTTTCCACTACTGGATGCCACGTGGCCTGTAATCTTGGATTTGCACCCAACGGACTGCCTAAGTAAGTTGTAGGAAGCACCCCTATCTCACACGTTAATATCCCTCTCACCATTTGCTCTTCCTCCATGTTTAAATTCACACAAAACGCTTCTGTTTTCTGTATGTTAATCTCCAGACCAGACATCTCTGCAAATACCGCTACAGTCTTTTCACTGCTAACAACTCCGTCGCCTCTGCAGCGCAGAACATCATGGTATCATCCGCAAATTGAAGATGTGTTATATTCACCTCATGTTCCCCTATATCAATGCCTCTGATCACTCCTTCCTCCTTTGCCACTTTCACCACCACATTAAAGGCTTCAGCAGCTATGACGAATAGGAAAGGTGAGATAGGATCACCTTGTCGAAGGCCCTTTTTTGGTTTAAAGGGTTTTGTTGTTGCCCCGTTAATCAATATTGATATTTCGGCTGTAGATATATATTCTTTAATCCATCCTCTCCATCTTTCCCCAAAACCCATTGCCAATTGCACTTCATCCAGAAATTCCCAACGAACACTATCATAAGCTTTACGAAAGTCCAGCTTGAGTAGTATCCCTTTCTTCTTCTTTTTTCTCAGCCAACTGATTGTTTCATTTGCTATAAGGGGGCCATCCAAAATTTGTCTTTTCTGGACAAACGCTGTCTGGGATTCGCCAATTAACTTCAGGAGAACAGCTCTCATCCTGTTAGCCATGATTTTAGCAATGACTTTGTACACACTACCCACCATGCTGATGGGTCTGAATTCCTGCAGTTCCTTAGCCCCTTCGATCTTTGGTATTAAGACAATCCAGCTCTGATTGGTATTGGGAGGCATATGCCCAGAGAGAAAAATTTCTAACTGCTGCAATGAACTCCACGCCAATAGTGTTCCACATAGATTTTATAAAATTCATATTATATCCATCAAAACCAGGGGCTTTTGACCCCTCACAGCTTCTTACTACCATGGAGATTTCTTCCGCTTCCGGCACCATTTCTAGCATCTCTTTGTCTTCTTCTCCTATTTCTGAGAGCATTATTCCTGATGGCAATGAGTACGACCTCTCTCTGGTGCCCGAACAACTTCCTAAAATAGGAAACAATTGCTTGTCTAACACCCTCTGGATCCTTAATCTGGCACCCGTCAACTTCTAGATAGGATATCTGATTTCTCTTTTTATTGAATGCGGCACGTCGATGGAAATATGCTGTGTTTCTGTCCAGCTGTCTTATTGTCATCTCCCTAGACAATTGTCTCCAATGCATTTCTTGCCTCCTAATCAGCAGCATGATTTGTGTTTCAACAGCCATCCGTCTACTCATGATTTCCTCATCCCACCCTCTTGCTTCGGCAATGGATTCAACTCCCTTTAATTCTTCCTTGTACTTACGGATTTTTGTGTCCACATCACCATACACATCTTTATTCCATTTCCTTAGAGGGGCCTTTAGTAGCTTCAGCTTCTGTTGAATAGGCTCATTGCCCATTCTTTCCCAGCTTGATTTGACTACATCTTGGAAGCCCGGGTGTTCTAACCATCCATCAAGTGATCGGAATGGCTTCGGGCCCCAATTTATATTTTGTATCCTCACCAACATCAGCCTATGGTATGAAATCAGCCATGGTTCTGATTCAAGAATCATATCTCTAAACATTGCACACCAACCTGCATCTACAAATGCCCTGTCGATTCTGCTCATTTGATCGTTTCTCAGCCATGTAAATTTACAATCCACCAGCGGTAATTCTGTAAGTTCCAACACATCCAGCCACCTGTTAAATTGCCTCATACTAACTGACAACGGTCTATTATCTGCACCGCTCCTTTCACTTGCTGATCTTACTTCATTAAAATCACCAACCACCATTAATGGTTTTTGGTGAGATGCAAATTTAGCCGAGATTTCCTCATACATTTCTTTCCTTTTCACAGCTAGAGTTGAGCTGTACACAAACATTATAGTTCCCTCAAATTGCCATTCTGAGAGGAGTATATCTACCGCCACCCATCTCTCCCCCATCACATGACCTGTCACCGTGACTTCTTGTACATCCCATGACACCACCAACCCACCTGATCTCCCTTGTGATTCGACTACAATCCAGCTTATCTTCCTGCCTCTCCCCCACACAGCTTGCATTCTATCTCCCACCCTTGTGTTCATCTGAGTTTCCACTAGCCCCAACATCGATATCTTCAATTCCTTGATATCTTTCTTCAGTTTCATCGATTTCTTGAGTCCCCCTAGTCCCCTGATATTCTGGAATGCTATGGTGACCATTGTTGTTGACTGCGCACTCAGCTAGCATATCCTTTCTCAGCGTTCTCTGTAGAATCTCTTTGTAGTTCTTTTTTACCCCTTCATCATTTGTGACCCGGATAGATAATCTTCTTGCTAGCGCCTCACATTCATTAGCTTCCTTGTGCAGAAATTCCAGGAAATGTGATTTGCCTCCTCCCTCTGTCTGCGCGCTGGTGTTCGCTTCTGAGAAAAGTTTTTCTAAGCCGGAATTTCTGGAGAAGTCGAGACTTTTACTGCTAGGGTTGGGGATCTGTTTTTTCTTTCTCACGTATACCAGATTGGGTGACTTAGGGCTTCGCTGGTGTATTCCAATCTTAATAACAGGCCCATGTTAGCTAAAATCAGCACAAAGAGCAGATTTATCACTTCTGTCATTTTTTTCTTTCTCTGGGCCAGGCCCAAGCCCACTAGGCTCTGTTATATTATTTTTCCAGGGGTTTATCTGCTGTGCCCTAGATTTGTTTGACTTCTCCTCCAGCACATCTCCCCAAGCAGCCGCCCCATTCTGGCTACCAACTCCATTATCTTCTCTCTCGGTAAGATACTTTTTGCTTTTGTGATTTCCTCTGCTCCTTCCTTCTCTCCTCATCATCACCCTTTTTATCCGATTTGACATTCTCTGTCAGCTTCCCCTTTTCCTTGCTTTTTCCTTCCTTATCGTACTTTCCATACCTTTTTGAACTTTCCAATCCAGCTTCCTGTTTTCCGGCCGTTTTTTCTCTTTCATCTACATCCTTCTGATCAAGCTCCGGTGAGTGGATATTCTCTTCACGTATTTCTCCTCTCCAAGTGTACTCTTCAATTATTACTATTTTGTATGTCTTTCCTTCATATACAGCATCTATTTCCTCCTCAATTCTTCCCATCTTTTTTGTTCTGATCAATGCCCTTGGTATGGTATCACCTGACCCCCTCCGTTTACGTTCTAAGTTCATACTTTCACCTACTAGAGCAGTGATACTCTGCAGGTTATCATCTTCCCAAGCTCCAAAAGGTAAGCCCCTAATTGATACCCACGTCAGTCTCTCCACAGATCTCTCTTCAATCTCCCATCTTCTGCACTTCACCCCTTCTGGTTCCTCTTGTATGCTGCTCTCAATTTTCTCCATCGCTTCCTTAGAATCCAGGATCACAATTACTTTCTTGTCTGATAGAGTGATGACTCCTTGAATGTAGTTACCTTCCTCATATTCACCATTTTTCAACTCCTCTAACCATTCTGGTTTCTCTACTTCAAGTATTAAACTTCTAGACATTTTCTCCTTCATTGCATCACTTCGCTTCAGTCTTACCTGTCTGAGGTTTCCATGCACCACTGGCCAGCTATGGCGACCAGGACCTTCATAGCTCATTAAACTTCCTCTCTCATGGGGAGTTTCAGTTAATCGATTTGCAGCAGCTGCAACTATGTTGGGTCTGCCCCCCTGATGTTTTTTCTGGTTATCTTCTACTTGGTTATATCTCACCATTCTGGCAAACAGTGTTTTCCCCCTGAACATTCTACCATTAAGCACCCGAATTGCTGAAACAGCTCCCCTTAGATCTTCAAACTCCATGAAAGCGAAGGCACACGTTCTGCCCACCCTTCTTTTTCTACTGATGTATAGTCTAGTGATCACATTCCCATTTCCATTAGATGCTATCCTTCTTAGATCAACCCCTGATGCTCTTTCTTCAATGTTGTCAATGAAGATTGAGATCACCCTATTATTACAGGCCACTTTTTTCTCCCTCTCTCCTCCCTCCTCTCTCTCTCCTCTCTCCGTTACAAATTGATGACAAGCTGCGAAAGCTAATTCAAGATCTGACGGTGAAGGCTGATTCTCACTTTGGATTCAAGCTACAATCTGGACACCTGTTCTTTTAGGACAGGTTTGTTCTCTCTGTAAGTTCACAGCTGATTCTTTCGCTACTAAAGGAATACCATTGTTCTCCCTTGGGTGGCCACTCTGGGTATCTGTGCACCTATAAACGGCTTGCTGGAGTCGTGTTTTGGTTTAGGATGCACAAGCAAGTCAAGGAGTATGTGGCTACTTATGATGTCTGCCTTCGTGTGAAGTACAACACCCTTTCCCCTGCTGGGTTGTTTCAGCGATTGCCAATTCCTGAACGGGTGTGGGAAGATGTGAGTATGGATTTCATCTCGGGCCTGCCCAAGGTGCAGGGTATTTCTACTGTTTTAGTTGTGGTGGACTGACTAACCAAATTTGCTCATTTCTTGCCTCTAAAACATCCTTACACAGCTAAGGATGTGGCGACTGTTTTTGCTCAGGAAGTGGTGCGACTCCATGGTTTCCTCGCTCCATTGTTTCGGATCAAGATCCTATTTTTATCAGCCAATTCTGGAAAGAAATATTTAAGCTGGCTGGTACTAAGATGTGTCTTAGTTCTTATCTTCCTCAATCAGATGGACAAACGGAAGTGGTGAATAGATGTCTAAAAGATTATCTGAGGAGTGTTGCATTCCAGAAGCCCAAACTCTGGTTGAAAATGTTGTGCTGGGCAGAGTACTGGTTTAACACCTCATTTCACCAGAGCCTGGGTACTACTCCCTTCAAGGCAGTTTATGGGCGTGAACCTCCGGTATTGCTTCGTTACAGCCCCTTGGGTTCTATGGTGGAAGCAGTCGATGTGCAGCTGTCTCAAAGAGATGCTTATTTAGAAGAATTGAAGCATAACTTGTTGGCTGCACAGCAACGCATGAAGGTGCAGGCTGACAAACATCGTAGGGCAGTACAGTTTCAGGTGGGAGAGTGGGTGTATCTGCGAATCCATCCTTACAAATTTCGTTCCTTGTTCAAAAAGATGAATGAGAAATTAAGCCCTCGATTTTATGGGCCCTTTGAGATAGAGGAACGTGTGGGGGAAGTAGCCTATATAGATTGTTGTTAGTGCCTGAAGCTTCTATCCATAACTCTCTGTCCATGTTTCACAACTGCGGAAAGCTCCACCTACTGACAGAGTTGCTGTCTCTTTTCCTCCTGGTCTTACTACCGACTTGGAGATGGTAGTGTACCCTGCTGCTGCGGTTGAGTATAGACACCGTTTTGGGCGCAAACCTGAAGTGCTCATCCACTGGAAGGATTGTCCAGACTTTGACGCGTCTTGGGAGCCCATCTCTGTAATTCGGGAATAGTTCCCTTCTTTCCATCTTGAGGGCAAGGTGGATTTTCAGGGGGGTGGTGATGGTAGGCGTTACGGTCTAGTTTACTCTAGACGTTAATGCTTTCCTTTATGCTACTAATTTATGGTTATTAGAATAAAAGGGTGTGGCTGTCTGAATAAAGGTTGTTAGAATAAAAGCTGTTATGACAGCTGTAGTAGTGGTATTGGGTAGGAGATTTGGTATATGAGGGGAGTAGTCTGTGGAGAAGGGCATCGTAAATTATGACGTGAAACCTCTACCGAGGACTAAGGAAGAGGTAAGCTCGTTACCCTATCAGACACTGTCTAATATCTTCTTTGCTTGTGCTTTTTTTGGCACTATAGAGTATAGACCCTCTGCCTGTGCTTTGCTTTGAACTATTAAGTTTCTTTTTTGTGAAAAATTAGTTTTGCCCAGCTATCGTTCTTATGCAGTTTCGAAAATAACTTAACAGACATGCTGAACCATTCATCTCAGTCAAATTGTTTCTTCCACTGGCGTTTCAAAGATAGAATGCTTGAGGTGATGATAAATGCTGGACACAAGATCAGTAAAGGAGAGGAGGTAATTTTGATGTTTTTCAGTCCAGCTACTTATTTACATCAGCCTGTCTTTATGTCTGCATTGGGAATCTATCTGCTATTTGAACCTTTTCTCACCGGGGGTTAAAATTATGACATATTCCTTGATTGAACCAATGCAGGCTTTATGCTTAAAACTGTGATCATTAACCAATAGAATAAGTCACCTTTTTTCTCATTTGATCAAGTACTTGAATTTCAATGCTTTAAATTAAGGGTGGTCAAAGATGGTTACCTACAAACCGAATTGTCAGGGTTAGGGTATACTTTGAGGTGCTTATATGGAGGTTGTTTCTATATTATGTGATTCAACATGATGGGTTTATGTTGCCTAATAACAAGGTTGACTTGATCAAATCAGCTATTTGGGACTCTGTAAATTTAACAGTCAAGGGTAAAGCAACTTAATGTAGCAGGCCTTGGTATAGGTCATCAAGACCTTATCCAGTGCAATCAATTATCTATCTTTTTTCTCACTGTAGTTATTCAAAAGATCAAGATATTATGAACCGTGTGGATCCTCATAACATTTGCTTCCGATATCTATTGGATGTTTTTTTATTAGTAGTGTATTAATTATCACACGAACCGATGGAGCTGTACAATCTATAGGTTAGAAGATGCTGCTGCCCTAATTACATAGTTAGCACATTGTTGTGCTGTACAAAAGAGGTCCCGAAAGATCCTATTGTTCCTCTCCTCCCATATACAATATATGAGAGCGGTGAACACAAAAGAGTTGATTCTATTCCTATTACACCGTTTTTTTCCATCTATTACTAACCCACCTAACTATTCTATCCCTGTTTCTTGGACTTCTAATTCCTCCATACTAGTTCCAGGCCGTTTTCCAAACCTCATTAGTATACCCACACTAAAAAAATGTGTTTTACTAATTCCCTACCATCATGACAAAATACTCAATTTTCATCAGCTATCATCCCTAATTTCTAAGCCTATCCTTAGTTGCAAGTCTTCCGTAGACTGCTAACCAAGTGATGAATGAGTGTCAAGGGAAGTTCCCTTTGCTCCAAATCACTTTGTCCCACTCCACCAATGGTTCTTCCTGAACATCTTCTTGTACCACTTGCTGATAGAGAAGTATCCTCTCCGACATGGCCAGTTAATTGAGCTGCCTTCACCAAAGTGTTCTACCAAAAGCTGTCTGCTCCTCATAAGGTTCCTCCAACACCAAGAGCTGTCTGTTAGGACACATACATCTCAGAGAGTATTATGCTTTATATAGTATTCATGGACCGATTTGACCCACAATGTATTTGTTTTTGTTTCAATATACCCTAGTTGCTTACAAATGACTGCCTTGTTCCATGTTTCTAGGCATTTCACCCCAAGTCCTCCAGATGACTTCGGTTGACACACTTTCTTCCAAGCAATACTTGCCTTCTTGGAGTTCGTATTACTTGCCCAAAGGAAGGCCCTACAAATAGCTATGACTTCCTTAATTACCTTTTTCGAGAGGGCAAAGATAGACATCCAATAAATTTGCATAGAAAGAAGTACCGATTTGATGAGTTGCAATCTCCCTGCATAGTTCAGGAACCTAGAAGGCCAACTCTGAACTTTCCCCACAAGTTTGTCCACCAGATCCCGACACTCCAGTGCGGAAAGCTTGGTAGGACTAAGAGGAACCCCCAAGTACTTGAAAGACAACTTATCTTCCTCTAGATTATAGTTAGCTCGCAAGTAGGTCTTTAAGTCATCAGTAGCCCCTGCCATGTACACCTTGGTTTTGTTCATATTTGCTTCCAACCCTGACACCTTAGAGAAGCTTGTAAATAGAGTCATCATCTCCTTAACATCCCCATGCTTTGCTTTACAGAATAACATGAGATCCTCAGCAAAGCAAAGATGTGTCAGATTAAGCTTCTTGCACTTCGAGTGAAACATAGTCTTAAGACTCATAAACAACCAGCTAAGGTATTCCATATACACTACAAAAATGTAGGGCGATATGGGATCACCTTGTCTCAAACCTTTTTTTTTCCCTGGGAAGAAACCTTTAAGACTCCCATTAACCACCACTGAATAGCTTGGTGTGGTAATACACTCCATGATCCATCCCACGAATTTGGCTAGGAAATTAAGTGCTATAAGGATGTCATGGACAAAACCCCAATTGATACTATCATAACCCTTTTACAGGTCAACTTTCAACATACATCTAGGAGAGATAACTTTTCTCTTGTATCCCTTAATCAACTCTTGACAAAGGAGGATGGGAGATAGATCTTCCTTTGATGAACGTTGCCTGGTTTGGGCTGATGATACCTCCCAAAATTCCTTAAAGTTGATTTGCAAGAATTTTACTAATAATCTTTTAGATCACATTACAACAAGAAATAGGCCTAAAATCACATGCACCTCTTGGGTTCTCCTTTTTCAGGATGAGGCTGATTGTTGTACAGTTGATTTTCCTTAGCAGTCTACCAGATGAGAAGAACTCTTTTATAGCTGCACACAATAACGGCCCTGTCACCTCCCTTGTGTCTTTAAAAAAAGCACTTGTATAACCATCTGGGCCGGGTGCCTTAGTGTCAGGAATAGAAAATAGGGATGTCTTTATCTCATTATCCAATACCTCTTTGCACAGCTCAGATTCTGCACAATTGGGGATCGTTAGGCCCCTGTTCACCACCTCTTGGTCAATCTTTACGCAGCTAGTATAGTAGACATCCCTAAGATTTTATCAAAGTACTTAAACCAATTCTCTTGAAATCTCATCTGGTTTGGTTTTACATTCACCATCCAGCCTATCAAGAGAAACTATAGTATTTCTAGCATGACTCCTTTTTGTAATTGCATGGAAATACTTCGTGTTTCTGTCCATGGACTTTAGCCATTCACAATGACTCCTCTGCCTAAGGAAACTATACTCCGCAATGGACATCTGCTTCAAATGACAAGTAGCTATTTTCTCCTCTCTGATCAGCTCCTTGTTTTGTAGATCATCCCTTAGTCTATCTTGGATGTCATTCAACTTCTTTTCAGCTTCTTCCACTCTACCACTGATATCTGAAAAATGGTGCCGGTTGATTTCTTTAAGGTTACTTTTCAGCTCTTTAAGCTAGCTACGCACTTGAAAGTTTTATTCAGTATTATGAAGTTGTTACTCATTCAAGCTCTAAGTTCAATGATTGTGATGTGTTTATGTTGGAATATTTATAGCTCCGTTGGTTTGTGTATGAGTGTGTGTGTTGTCAAAAGACATGATGTCATATCTTGGGAACCACAAAATGAATATATAACGTCTAACAGCCGTGATGATATACATCAAAGTTATTATCTTTCTGGAAAAAAGGAGATTCTGTCTTATTGTTGGAATCTTCGGATCTTCGGATTTGTGATACTGTGCGCTGGGTCTAGCAATCCTATGTTTTACACTTACTATATTTTTTTGATAAGTAAGCAACATAGCAAGATCAATTGGGTCACCAAACAAGCCTTACAACCCAAATCATAAGCCTTTTAATTAAGGTTGTACTGTACAATAATGGTCATTAGAGATTCCGATCTACCTCCCTTTCCAAACTTGGTAGAGATGGACCTTATTTTGATATCTTGATTTCCAAATAGATAGAACTCTAAATTCTTCCTTCCTGATTCTACACTTTCTTTTTTGGACCTGCTTTGTTATTGAACAAAGCCAGGACAAAAGTTGACAAAACCACATCCAACTTGAGCGATATCCGCCAAATCTGGTTATGTTATTAGGTGCAGAGGACAAAAAAAGTTAATGAGGATCAATGATGAAGGCAGTGAATACAATCTTAATGTCGATTTATTGGTCTTTTAGCTACTTCAGCTGATGAAAGCACTTTGCAGAATAGGGCTCCCTCTTCCTTTCTTTTTAGCATGTGATAAAAGGCTAAATGTTTAGCAATCATGTTCCTTCTATATTCTGTTCTCAGCTAGGCTAGTGTTGGCACCTTTATTGCCACACTTTCGTTGGTTCCTTGTACAGGAGAGTGTCGAGTATTCGAGTGGCTTGGTTCTGTGGGGGAGAATGTAAATGTAACAATGCCATTGTTTGATGAGTCTGATTGACTTTTGTATCATGGTTTGTACAGATCGTAATTCCTTGTTGCATGTCAATGTCTCTTAGGCTACCGTTCTGTATATACCATATTAGCCAGATAGGTGGTTTGATTTAATATTGCCAATGGTGACACTTCACTTATTTTGCTCTCATAATTTGTTGCCAGTTGACTATCAGCTATATGAGCGGACAGAAGAATAACCAGCTGATGCAGAGATATGGATTTTCATCTCCCACGGTATTTACTTGAAGTTTTTTTCCAATGAACTTACTTCTGACCCTATTTCTATGTTTGTGTGCAAAACTGTTGCTGCGCTTGGTTGGTTTAGTGGTTTATGACTTAACTGTGATCATAAGGTGCAGTTTCGAGTTCCACTGCTAGATTATTCAAATATATGTAGGCTACAATGGAGGATTTTCACAGAAAACTTCAAATCAGTAGATCTAACCTATGGCAGCATATATGCGAGAGGCCTGCAGCCTTTATATAGACTACAAGACAGTGATCCCAGCACAAGCTTCTCAACATGTTGAAATATGGGTCTTAAATTCGTCACCTTGTTAGCTCCCATGGTGTTGACTCACTTGGTTTTATTGAGCTGCCTTCTTGGCTGTGCATAGGTCTGGTTGTAAGCATCCCATTTGTCCTTCGCCATTGCTAGGAAACTCAAACACTAGTACCACAAATATCTGGTACCATGGAACTCCATAATCATGCCATCAACTTCTTCATCTTGAGCACTGAATTTAGAATTTACTAGTTTAAGGCTTCTAAGCATCAGATAAACCCGTTAGTTTAGGAACATAACAATCAAATATGGCTGAGGTTGGAGTTGCCTAACCTGGCACAGATAGTGACTTTGAGGCTTGGATTTAAGTCAATTACTAGAAAGTAGCTAACCAGAGAGTAAGAAGACGCTAACATGCAAACTAACCCAAATTAAACATGATGGTACGCCAGACTGAATTATATTTGGTGACAAGACCTGTAAAAAAAATTATCTCAGTCCAGACAACATGCATGTTCATATACTCTAAAGTAAAAAACAAGAGAGAACCTGTCCAAAAAGAATTGTGATGTTAATACAACGGTTTTACTTGATACCTGCTAATTAGCTTAACCTCTGGATCTAGACATGATGTTTGTCCCTCGAAGTATCTGGTTTTGGCAACTTCTGTTTAAATCTTGATGGTAGGTTTTCCTCTTGCCTCTTGGGCATGCAAAAACTGTTGGGCTTTGAGATTCGCTGTGACATCTAGTTCTATCTTGCCCAGCTTTTAGATGTTTTTGAGTTTTGACTGTTGTTTGATGGCTTGCTTCTGATTTGAAGACCATCTCTATAGCTAGTCTCTCTTAATTTCATAGACGATGCACCAGTTACCACATTCTTAAAATTGGTGTGTCTAACCGTATTTACTTGGCTTTTGTATTCCCATTACATATTGCAGCTTGATATCTTATTTTTGTCTATTTGTGTAGAACCCTTGGGATTTAATCGAGTTCTCGGGAAATTCTCGGATTCATCTGGATACCTTTTTGTCAGTTTTTAATATAGCCGGCCTCCCTGAAGAATACTTCCATCAGGGTAAGTAAACTATAATTTTTGCTTTTTAAATTACATGAAGTCTTATGATTAACTTATACAGAAGGTTTGATATTTTTAGCTGGTCAAATGATTAATGAGAGAGAAAGTTTTGTTGATGGAGCTGTAATAGCGGCTGCAAGGACATTGCCCACTTGGTCGAACAGAGATGTACCTCCAATCCCCAGCATAGAGAGAAGAGCTGCAAAGGAGCTGCAAGAAGAATGCCAACAGAAGCTTAGCATGTTTCCCACAACTTCTAAAGAAGACAAGAAGATCCTAGGTAAACTTGTTCTGATTTATGTGTGATAGATAGTTATACATAGATGCACCTTTGACAAGTATGCAGTCATTGCGAGCAACAAATCTAGACTGGTCTTAGTTACGAGTGGCAAAGTCTTCTAAAATTTTCTAATCTCTTTCTTAAAAAACTAGGCTCATTCCAGTAGTCTAACTGCAGTGTTCACTCATTTCCATGCCAATTAAAACTTGGGCCTAAGTTTTTCAAGAAATATGTCATGTTGTGAAATTGAATAGTAAGGTTTTTAGCCAGGCGTGTTCGTGCAGATTGAGCTAACTGTTCGTTCAGTGTGAGTGGATTAGATTGACGGTTGTTTTTCTCATTTTCTTCAAACTTGTAATAGATAGAGTTGTGCATATATTCTAGACACTCTAGTTTCTTTGAAAAGAAAGAACTTGGAGAAAGTCAGAAAAAATAGTAAAGAGGACTTGATATTCTGGCAAGCTTTGTTTAGTAGGTAAAGTCACATGAAGCCGAGTAGGTAGGTGATAGCCTGCCTACCTTCATCGAATTCCAGATTTTGTAAATCATCCTGATGTCCTTCCTTGAATGGCATTCGTCCCTTTTCTTTATTCCTCTTTTCACCCGGTGTGAACCTGCCACTCCGCTTTTTCTGTATGAAAAATCCACCAACCATTTTTATTGGTAAGAGCAACCTGAACAAATGCTTGATCGAATCGTCACATTCCAGCTATAGTAGTATGTTGGGCATCTGATTCGTTGTTCATGAATTTTAGTATCTATTTTTGGGCTCCCGTACGTTTCTTTATTATTTTGGCAACCATGGTTCTCTATAATATATCTTGATGTTTAATAGTTTATGAATAATTGTGTCTTCGCAGATTATATGGAAAACCCTCCGAGAACGCTTGAAGCAGCTATCAAGTATGAGGATTGTATTGATTTTGTATTTTTTATGCAGGATCATATGAGCTTGCGCACTATATGCTTAATATTAATAGTAAACTCCTTTTGTAGGTATCGCTTGCACAGGAAGTTATTTTTGGAGAAGGTGATTGATGCGTTAGAGATCTATCAAGAAAGTATCTTATTCTGAGTGAAATATCAGCCCGTTTTCCTCGAAAAAAAGGTACATGTCTACGAAATGTGGAGCTTATGATCTTTATTTCTAAATATTGCCTAGTACAACTAAATTCGATCAAAAAACTAAATTCGATAAAAAAAAAAACTAATTTCTTTCAGCTTTTTTTTTTTTTTGTTCCCCAGTGAACACTACATCGTCTTTTTAGACCTGGAAGGAAGAAGAAGAGGAAACATCCAGCATCATGCGCCTGACCGTCGGTGAAGAAAACTGAAAGTGGATATGACGAGGGAATCTAATTAGTTCACGAAAATTAGAACCTAAATGTCTTACTTCGCCCTCTAAGCAATCAATGGACATGATCCTTTGAATCTTAACGTCCTTTTCTTTTGCAAAGGAGAAGATGTCATCTTTAGAGGATGAAAGATATCCGTTATTGTCTGGTGTGCAGCTTGTAGCCTAAAATGTAATTCGTGTATGGAAATTTTGTGCATGTACTTTGTAGCGTGCCCGACACGAAGCTAGTTGCTCGTTAACTTGCTGAATTAAGTGAAGGTAGGGGAATCTTCATAGGATGTTCCTCCTGATGTTTAAAAAGGATTTGTGTGGCAGTGAACTCAAGAGGAATGCTTAGAGCTTTCATGTATTAGATTGGTTGGGTAGGGAACTTGTAACATCATGTTAGAAATTGTCTAACAATCCAGCTATCAAATCTTTTGAATTTATAAATGAGTATATTTAAAACTTTTTGGCTTTGTTCATCTCACCATTTTTTGTGGTATATTTGACAAAGTACTTATAACATTTTTATGTGGTTTCTACTTAGATCCCGTGTGTGCTCTTCCGATAACATACGGCCACAAATAAAATTATCAAACAAAAACAGTCATACAATTGCTGAGGCGAATAAAGCCTTTATCTTCATTTAGGTTCAAAATTGGAAGGTTTTGTTGTGATTAATTCATGTATTCATATAAAACTATTACTCTTCTTCCTCAATGTGAGATGGGGTATCACATACTTCCTTATCCATATAACATTCGCTTTGAAAATATTTTCTAAACTTGTGTAGTTTACCTGGACACGGTTTCTAGTTAGCTTCAATATAATTTGAAACTTCATCTCTTCGCCTCGGCATATTCGTAGCTGTTTTGGTTTGACTGTTTTATATACGAAAGTATATTATTAGTGAAGAATAAAAGAACCACATGAGACTATATGGAATCCATGCAGGGATCACCACTTTATGTGTAAATATGCTATCAAATATGCAACAAAAATATCAAAGCGAACAAAGCCTGACTTTTGGGTTTAAAAACTAGCTCATTTTAGTTTAACCATGTGTCCTCATTTTGCTCGAAAAGAAGAGGTTTAACTGTAGTCAATCTATATGTATCCACCATATAAGCACACAAAATTTTTTGTGCTCATTAATGCACTAGGTTGTAAAATTATAGATGAGAAAAGGGTGCTTGAAAATCTCAAAAGTATTATCCAAAGGTAAAAAAGAGCTCAATTCTTAACCCCAATGCCGAAAAGGAAGAGTAGGTAAGGAGGACAAAAACAAATAAGGACGACGTCACAAAGTAGGAAGTGAACGCGTCAAAGCAAAGCCTAAGAATAAGGATTCAAGGATCTAGAAACCTCTCTTAGGTTTCAACAACTTTTTGCAAATAAGAAAAATGTCTCGTAATGAAAAAGTAGGGACATAGTGTTAGTTATATTGTCTATTTCATTGTAAGAACTCTAAGTAGGGAAAGAGAAGGGTAAATAAGGGAATATTTTGAACAATCTTACCCACATCAATGGAGTATTTTTTGCCACTAGTTATCAATATATATCACACACATCACTCAGCTCTTCAACCCCCCCCCCCCCCTCCATGTGAAATGAAACATCATTGTGATACCCCATCTCATATCGGATATAAGTAGTAAGTGAGTGGTTTATTATGAAATATATATATGTGGGTTACCTATAACAACAAGGTCTTTCACTTATAGACCAAGTGAGGACAACGAACTTAAGGGGCTAGTTTTCAAGACTCATATTACATGGGAACTAGGTTGTTGGACAGTTGCCCATATGGACTGTTACAGTCATAGCTCCTAAAGTAGACAGCTAGAACTAAAATTTTTAAGCTTCTTGAGTCACTAGGTCAAAAAATGGAAAATTTTGTTGTTATAGAGTGTGTTCGGTAGTTGACTTTAATTTTGGCCTTATATTAAGCTGACATTAATGTGAACTGATTAATCTTAACTTAATATGGCAATGGAGACGGGGCCGTTCGTTAGGTGACTTTTAGAATATGAAACATGAAAGTGGTAGAATACCACATTTGCCCCCCTTCTTCATTATCACACTACAGCAGCTCACCATTGTCACCAACTACATTGCAGGTGATGTCACCGGCCTACAGTTTCCTGGTAATCGTCTTGTTCCTTTTTCTTCTCTTCTTTATTTTTGATTTTGTTCATTGCTGTACCGTCAGAACGTCACCCGAGTAGCTTAGGTATTTTTGATTTCGAGTCCTTTCTCTGCATTGACGATCAAACATCCAAACTAAGGTCATAGCTGTAGTGAAAATGTACCACCGCAAGAAGTGTTGTTCCCGGAATTTGAATTGGTCAAAGGGGAAGGTGGAAGAAAAAGAAGAAGAAGGTAGGGTTGTCCAGCTTGTACAGATCGTACAAAAATTGGGGGCAAAGCAGTAATAACCCTGATCTGAGTTTGGGGCATAGCTGAGCTTAATTTCTAAACGCATGTAAATCGACCTCTATGGTAGAGGTGGTTCATCCACGATTCGTGCATTAACCAATGAAACGATTTGTCTTCACATCCAATCTGAGCTTCACGATTAACAGCATTAATGTCCGTTCTTTCACATTAATCGCGCTACCGAACGCACCCATAATCGACCCATATGTATTCATATAAACATTTCACACTGCCACTCATGTTTCAATGTGAGATGAGGTATCACTTACTTCCTCATTCAAAAATGTGATGTCATTGTTGCAAGCCTAGTTAACTGGTTCACATAGGATTATGAATGACAATAAGTTGGATTTGGGTCCGGTGGAGCATTACCATATCCATCATTTTTAGCGTTCTACCTGTCACTCTACGTGTCACTAATTAACTATTCTGTAACCTGATACACTCATCACCCATGGGTGATTTGGTTGAATAAAAGGACAAAGGGGTGAAAATATTTCTTATATATTTTAATAATTTTTGGCATATATTATGGTTTTAATAATAAATTTATAGTAATTTTAGGCTGTAATTATACTTAATATGAAAGTTGTAATCTTATAGAAACTGTAGGACCAAACTATCAACGATTATGGATTGGGTGATAAACAGGTGGTGGATAAGGAGATAAGTGTAAAAATCATCACCCGAATACGATTTGATCTATCATCCAATTCACCCGTCACCCGCTTATTTGGGTTTTCATCTACTTACTTGGATCGAGTGGGCCGGATGTAGTGGTCATGTAACGGGAGCAGATTACATGACGGATAGTTTTTTTCCGTCCCGCTGACGGAACTCAATTTATTTTATTTTTTATTTTTCTTACAGTGAGGAAATATCAATTATGGGTGTATATCATATACCATTATTAATGTTTTTGTTTTGTCATTAGTCGTCTCATCTTTATATAAATTTGTTTTTGTTTTTTTTCATTTTAAAAATGTTAGAGTGTAATTTTTTGTCCTTTTAATAATATATTCTGTAATATATAATTATTATAAATAATTCACTAATATATAAAAAAATTACTTGATTATATTCATATATATGATTATTAAATATTATTTATTTAATTTGATAAAATTTGTTGATGAACATATATCCCGATTGAATTTCTTTTAAAGTGGAATTAATGTAAAAACATCAAGTTAAATATTTATAATTTTTTAAAGAAAAAAACTAATGACATCGCTATTGTCTTATAGTTTTCTAATCTTATATATTTGTTGTTGATACATATATGTAAAAAATGGAGTATAGTAATTCAAATACACCAATCAACTGATTAAAATTAAGAAAATTGTTAATATAAAAAATACCAAGCTAATAGTTATATTATTTTCAAAATTATAAAAAAGTGATGTATAATCTTTTTTAAAAATATTGCACATTAATTTTTTAACCTTCATTTTATAAGTTATCGTGTAGTGCATATATAAAAAATCAAATGTTAATAAATGCGTAAAGTCGACTTCAACAATTCAGTTTTTGTATAATGTTGGAAATGTTATGTAAATCATGGCGTGGAAATTTTTATATATAATAATGAATCGTAGAAACGTGGAAACGTTTAATATAAACACGTGGAAACGTTTATAAACACGTGGAAACGTTTATAAAAATGTGAAACTTTTATATACCTCGTGGATACGTTTATTATAACGGTGGAAACGTTATACTTGATTGTTGTGGTATGGAATATATAATTGTAAACGTATATATGTAATCACGGCGTGTAAACGTTTACATATAAATCATGGAAACGTATTGTGGCATGTATACTCATATATAATTACTGAAATGTTTATATGTAATCATGCCATGGAAACGCTATATATAATCATGGAATTGTAGAAACGGGGAAACGTTTAAATAAAAACGTGGAAATGTTCAAATAAAAAGGTGGAAACGTTTAAATAAAAAGGTGGAAACGTTATCTGAACTCGTGGACTCCTTTATGTATAACAGTGGAAACATTATATATAATTGTATCATGAAAACATCACATATAATTATAAAAATGTTTATATATAATCATGTAGTGGAAATGTTTATATGTAACCGTGGCGTGGAAACGTTATAGATAATCATGGAATTTTAGAAACGTGGAAACGTTAAAATAATCATGTGGAAATGTTTATCTGAATTTGTGGACACCTTTATGTAAAACGTTGGAAATGTTATCTATAAATGTGGTGTGGAAATCTGTCAAGTTAGTGACAACAATACAAAGTATAGAACGACTTCAAAATAGATTATCCTACACCACACACCCTAAAAATCACCCTATGAAAGCTAAAAATGTCGAAGAGATTTTTCAGGGTTTATGGTGTAGGGTTTAGGGTTGAGTCGAGTTAGTGATGACAATACAAATTATAGAATGACTTCAAAATAGATTACCCTACACCACACACCCTAAAAACCACCATAGAAAAGCTAAAAACGCCGAAGGCATTTCAGGATTTATGGTGTAGGGTTTAGGGTTTAACAACCCTAAATCCTAAACCACAAACCCTAAAAATCTGTCGAGTCAGTAACAACAATATAAAAGTGTAGAACTAATGCCAAAAAGATTACCCTACCCCCCCCCCCCCTCAAACACCCTGAAAACCACCATAGGAATGCTAAAAACGTCGAAGACATTTTTAGGGTTTGTCGTGCACCCTAAAAAGCTGTCGAGTCATTGACAAAAATATAAAGTGTAGAACTAATGCAAATAAAGATTACCCTACCCCCCCCCCCCCCAACACCCTAAAAACAACCCTAGGAAAGCTAAAAACGTCGAAGACATTTTTTAGGGTTTGTAGTAAAGGGTTTAGGGTCTAACAACCTCTGATTCACTTTTTAACAATATTTGTTTCACTTTTCTTAAACTTAAGATTCACAATGAATCTTAAAACATATGTACATACAAAAATTTTAAAATTTAAAATTTATCAAAATATACTCATGTTGGGTCTTATTTTGAAGAGCTCGAATTATGATGAACAATGCTATAAAATTTATGTTATTTGGACTTATATATAATAAGCTACAACATTTTAAAGTTTTACAAAAGGACAAAGTAGAAAGGGACAAAATAGATTCGTCTATGTTACGCTGGAGCGGGAATGGGAACAAGTACAGAGACGGAGAAACACTATTGTTTAAACTATAGAGAAATGTGGAAACAGGATATATATATATATATAAGATAACAATAATACTACTAAAATCATCTTTTTAAATATGAATACAAATATACCTTCTTAACTTATTAATATTGTTAAATGTACGTATACAACTAGATAAAGAAGTGTTTGTTTATATAGTAATGTGGTATTAACATACTATATCATATATGCCTTACTTTTAAATCCAATCACTATTCTACTAATTAAGTAGAGATCATTTTACATAAAATAGTATAATATTAGATATTATCATAAAGACTTCTAAAAATGTAGGAATGAAGCCGTTTCCAGGTGAGGAAACTTTACGATGGCTGGTGCATCATGCATGACTAGGGTGACGAGCAGTAAGATATTGACGGTTGTGATTAGATTTTTGTTTTTTAATATTGACGATCAAGATTTATTCCGTCCAGACGGAAATAGTTGTTCCGTCACAAAACCCAAACCCTCATGTAACACCCCCACATGGGTAACGTATCCAACAACCTAACTTCCAAAGTCATATGGACTTGAAAACTTGGCACTTTAAGCCTTTGTCATCACTTGAGCTTAAAAGTGGAAGACCTTGTTATTGTAGCCAACTCATATATACCCTTATAAATCACTCACATAATTACTACTCATATCCCATTTTAACATATCCTTTATATTGATTTTGTTCTTTCTCATGCAAGCAATCATCATACTATATTTCCATATGTCAAACTAATCAGTCATTAGCATCCACGGATGGTCCGGGGAATGTCTGTAAAGTGGATACATATCCATTATTGTAACAGCCCAATCTTAACCCACATGTGAGATATTGTCCGCTTTGGACCGCAGCCCGCACGGATTTGTTCCTGGGTACCATCCCAAAACGCGTCTCACAAGGGGAGAGTATCCCCACACCTATAAGGCATGGTTCGTGCTCTCTCCCGATCGATGTGGGAGGTGACCCCTACACTGGGTATCACACTCTACCCCCTTGGGAGCCCAGTGTCCCCGCTGGCACACCGACCTGGGCCTGGCTCTGATACCATCTGTAACAGCCCAATCTTAACCCACATGTGAGATATTGTCCGCTTTGGACCGCAGCCCGCACGGACTTGTTCCTGGGTACCATCCCAAAACGCGTCTCACAAGGGGAGAGTATCCCCACACCTATAAGGCATGGTTCGTGCTCTCTCCCGATCGATGTGGGAGGTGACCCCTACACTGGGTATCACACTTTTTGTAACACCCCTACTATTAATACAGTCATTAACGTCCAATCTCCTTACTCATCAGATACACGCAGCGGATACCTACTTACATACATTGGGTGATACAATGCCGTTAGCCACCCACGTGACTAACAAGGCTACTCCTATTACATACAGCATCGGTCTGATGGACCGGAATCCCGAGTATTACATATCTACCATATATATTTCAGACACCAATACACGCTACATTCTTCCATTCGATACGATACTTCAAATACCATACAATATAATCCACATACCGAGTTTACTAAGATCCTTATACAAATATACTACCTCTTCAAAGTTCATACGTACTCACTACGAGACTACTTACTACCCGTTCCTCACAAACTACTTACTCCTAATTACTAGGGTGTGCCTCCGGTCTCTTCCTTGACCATATCCGCTTCGGGTACCTGCACACTAAAAAAAATGTCCCCCGAAGGGTCAGCTCTCGCCGAGCATGATAACCGCATACCTCGCGTGCTAGTGAGGGTACGCCGACCACTTGGTCGAATACATGCGGTTCGTTTTCATACAAACATACATGCATACATGCTCTTATACACGATACAATACTACTCACACAACGTACATACATACAATCCAGTACATACCAGGGATACAATATAAACCAACCAATACATACTTACCTCTTCCGAATTACACATACACTTCTCATACACAACATACAATATTGTTAGCTTCATTGGTCCACCCGGGTTAATCGGGTGGAGATTTCTCTTTTACTCGTTACTTCATACATACGCATACATACTCATACATACTTACGGATCCATACTTACTTACTCTTACTCTTACTCAAGTTAAGTCGTCGGGACCTCCGGCCCTGGGACTACTCCGTCCCACCTCCGGGATTTACTTGACTCACCAATCCGGGATGCTACCCATTTAAGGGATTTGGGCCGCGGACCAGTTAAGAGTCAGGAATTGCAGCCAACCTCTTGTGACTCCGCATCCTCACGCGTGGCCGAAGCTATATCGGACTTGTACTCATTCCAATTTACTCACTTAAGTTAGGAGTTAGATAGTTAGGAATTAGCACAAGTCAATCCAAGCCACAATAATACAATACACATATACACATACATACGAGGTACAATACGTTACACAAGTACAATACGAGGTTCGAATACCATTCATCTTCATTCATATATTTCATGAATTATACAAACTAGTGCTCAAGACAATAAATATCAAGCACAACATAAGTCACGCACGGGTAAGTGCAATATAGTCCGATTCATGCATTTATCTTATTTAGGTGGTCAAATAAGCACACAAATCGGGGTAACCAGATTAGGATACAGGGCATGAAGAAATCATACCTTTCACCGTTGTACTTGTATCCCAACGTTCCTCCGGTATTCACAATTCAAATCCTATGATATACATACAACCGAATCATTAATCTAACTATCATTAACTTAATTCGGTTACCCTTACGCTTCCTAATTCATACTTACTAGGTCTTCACATTCCTATACTTACATTTTATTTACTTACTTTTAATTACTTAACAGTGGTTTACTTACACATATATGCACGTATGTGTAGGTGGGTATACATATACATACATACATATACTAACCATAGTCTTATAGTTTTTTTTTTGTAAGTTTTGACCCGACCGAACTTGCGACCGACCTTGCAAGTTCGGTCCGAGTCAGTAGGTTACATCGGGTGAAAATTCCAGGGCCGACCGACCTTGCAAGTCCGGTCCCAAGGTCGGTCCATTCCAGTAAGTTACTTAACGGAAAGATTTTAGCCCGACCGACCTTGCAAGTCCGGTCGCAAGGTCGGTCCATTCCAGTAGCTTGCTCGACGGAAATTTTCCTGGCCGACCGAACTTGCATGTCCGGTCGCAAGTCCGGTCGATTCCAGAAGCTTTCCCGTCTTTGTAAATCTGGGCTCGACCGAACTTGCAAGTCCGGTCGCAAGTTCGGTCCGGCCCAGTATTTGCATTTTTACTTCTGTTTTCAGTCCCATACTTACCCATTGTTTCTCCAATCTTCTTACATGTAATCTCACCTGTCTAAACACTACCTAGGCCCTGCAAATTGCCTTAGTTCATCCACCTTACATACTTACTAATCCTTACTTGTACAATTTCATTTCCATTCTTCACTTACTTCTCATTCTTATTCTAGCTTGTTTATACTCCTAATTACTCTTAATTATGATTAATTAAGTCTTATGCAACTTATACAACCATCCCCAAACAAAGCCTTAACTTACAGCCCATTTAAAATTCCTCTCGGGTGAAATTTGGTGTTGGTCCGGGACCTCGTACACAAGGTAGTCCCGGACCATGAGTGGCTGAACTCTCGAATGGTTTTTGTCTAGTGGTCCGGGACCTTATACCAGAGGTAAGTCCCGGACCCTTAGTGAATTGCAACTCTCGGTTAGTTTTGAGTGGTTGGTCCGGGACTTCATACAAGACCTAAGTCCCGGACCAACAGTGATCTGCTACGACTGAAACATTTTCCATGCTCTGTTTCATTCTCTTCTTCCTCTAATCACTTCCTAATGGTTTCTAATCTTGATATTACATGCTTAACTACTCATTTAATGTCTAACCTACCTAAATCCATCACCGAAACTCAATTCCCCCAACCTACTGATATCTCACCATTTCCACTATTTCATTCTTTTCTTCCTTTCTGTTGCAGAGTTCGAGCTGCTGCTGCTTCTGTTTCTTTCTTTTCTTTCTTTCGCAAATGTTACCAGCTCCTAATCAAGATAGTTTCCTCTCTAAATTTTGACATGGTGTCCCCTAAAACTTAAGGTTTTCACACATTCATTTGCTCACACATGAAAACTCATTCAACCTGCATCAGTTTATATATGTATATGCATTCAGATGCAAACTCACGTTTACAGCAGCTCATTATTTGTTTCTTTGACAGATTCTAACTCAACAATTCACTAATGCTAGTTATACGCTCATTTCTTTGCTACGGTCATATTGGTCTTACATTTACTAAGACATTACACTTGCTCACACACCCACGCATTATACACAAACTGAACAGAGGTAATTTACCTTGTTCTTGTTTTCCTTTTCTTTTCTCTTCTTCTTGGTTTGCTTGTTCTTCTTTGCTTCTTTCCTTCTCCCTCTACCGGTTATAGTTTCTCAACAATCTAACATTACAACCCATTCATAAATACACCATTCAATACTAAAAACTAACCCTAACATTACTTAAGCTTTTAATGTATATTCTAGGGTTTAGGAGTTTCATTACCTTGCAAGGGAGTAGATGAAACTTAGAGGAGTTTAAGAACAAGGTTTCCACCCCTTCAAAGAAGCCAAAACCGGCTGGGTACAAGAGGAACCAAACAAGGGTTTAGTTCAAATTCGTTTTGCCTTTAAGGCTAGAAAAACAATGGAGTTTCGAAGAGATTTTTACCTCAAAAGAACAAGGAGAACAAGGTGGCTCTAATGGTGGTCTTGAAACTCCAAATGGGGTATACCCATAAAAACGAAAATGTGTGTTTTCGAATTTTGGAAAGATAGAAACGTAGCTCTTGGTGAGAGGATTACAATGGTGTAATTTTTGTAATTTTTGGAAGAGATTTGAGTGGGTTACAAGAGGAGAGAAGTTGAGTTTTTGTGTTTTGTTTCAATCCTCCATGGCCATCGGTTGAGAGAGCAACCAGAGAAGAAAAGAAATAGAGAGGAGGAGGATGGGGGGGTCTGTACGTGAGGGAGAAATGGGGATAGGAGAGAGAGAATATGAGAGTAATAAAGTAAGGTGGGTGTTTTTACTTTATTGTTTTTGTTGTTTAGTAAATAAGAGAGGGGTGTGTGAGGGATAAAATCGGACAGCACCAGACCCATATGGGTTTTGAAAAATTCTTTTTACATTATTGGACACATAAGTTTGTGTTATTTATATTTCTACCCCACAAGTTCCCGTTTTTGACAGTTTTTACTAATTTCTCGTTTTATTGATTTTATTGGTTCTAAAGCTTCACTAATATTTATTAATGATTATTTAGTTGACCAAAATTGTTACGAGTCTATTTGACCCGCTTAAAGACACGTTTTCCCGGTTACCTCGAAAAACGCGCTTTAGTGTTCATTAGTGTTTTTAATCCATTTTAAGGATCTGTTTCCTTCGGGATTTGTTCCCTAATATTTATTTAGGCTTAATTAAGCCTTTAGAATCCTTATATTACGCTAACCGAGGTCTTATACCTCCTATGGTTGTTTAACGCTTATTTAGCGTTTTACGCTTTTTAAGCGTTTCTTTATTTCTTTTGGATTTATTTTTCCTTACCAATATTACTTAATCATTACTAGGCTCTTAAATACCCATTAGGATAATTTTAATCGCCATATTTAAGGTCGGGGTATTTCAATCTGCCCCCCTTAAGAACTTTGTCCTCAAAGTTGTTCGAGGTTATGGGTTTACAATGCTTACTCATTCTTACATGTCTAATACCGTGGTCATACATTCTTCCTCCTTGCTAATTCCCACGTCCATTACTCAAGGTTTCTCCTTTCCCTATCATGCCAATGTACAATACTTACTCAAATCCATATTACTGTCAACCATCCGGTTCCTCTTCACAAAATTCATACATACTTACAGTGCAAAGCTATCCCCAAAGCAATGCAATACACAATACAATCCCGCAGGCACTCAGGTCATCTAGACACGGGACTCCTCTATGTCCCGCTGCCCTTGGAATAATACAACATACTACCTTACTATCTTCTTCGGTACACACTTCTAGCAGATCCTCATTCTCCATACTAAGGAAATTCTTTCACCACTACCAATTAAAATTTTTCTAAAACATACAACTCCAAATTCCAATTTATATTCATTACTTCTATCCTATGTGTGATTCTTGTGACCACTTGAGGGGAGCTTCGAGAATCATTCGACCCTGATGTGATCAGCATCAGTGTTGAACTATCTTTCCACCCCAATTTGTGTTTGGTTTCCCTTGATCTGATCAGGATCAAGTTCGACTTCCCACCTCAGTTTCAAACAAGCAATTAATTCAATTATTTTCATGTTTTATCTTTTTACTCTTCCTAGTCATTCATACATCTCCAAAGGATGGAATCAGTCCATCAATCATCCTCACTCTATTTCCCAAATGCTTTACTCCATGGTTCAATCCTAATGCTCATTTCCTCAACCTTCACTACTTCCATCCATTACTCCCCATCATATCCTATATTCTAACTAAGGAATACTACCTTTATAAGGTTTAGTTGACTACAATTGTTTCAAATATTTTACTTACGATTCCGCTACTCATAAACTTCATTCGTCTACTATCCTCGTTCATTTCGTACTACTTCTTCAAAGGTTACGATACTTGTGGAGCTCCGTCCACTACTCATTACTTTTCTTTTACTAATACTCTTACATTGATGTTACAAGATGGGTATACTCCTCATATGGTATTTGCATGTCTAATGCCTAATTACCATAATTACAGTGTGAATGAGTACTTATGTTTGTTTAACATAGTATCAATCATCAATTTGGTTCTCATTTGTGCTATGCACATTATGGTTTAAGTGTTTTATTATTCAAAACTTACATTAAGCGGTTTTCGCTCTACCCCCCTTAAAAGGGATTACGCCCACGTAATCTACCATATGTTATTATTATTAAACATTGGTTTAATCCGTTTGGGCAAACTGAAGCGTTTAGCTTCACTACGGTATACTATAGAATATGCTCTGGTCAAAGGGTCTTAACCATACCAATGGTTTAGTCTTTGCACCAAGAATTCCTATATGAGTTTATCTAACTCATAATTAATTTGGTTCCAGCCTATTAGGCTTCACGGCATTAACAGCCATTCTACTATACTTACTAGGTATATTATCTCCTAGCTAGGGCCCACTAGCTTCTGCTGCGCGACCCTGATAACTCGGGTTACTTACCCTTCGTGTTATCATTAATGTGCTATACATCACCTTCTCATCCGTATATTATGGGAATAAGGTTTACTAAACAACTGCGGTATTCTTTTACCGTGTTTGAACTCAACGAGTTAAGATTTATAACCAGCTCTCTGGTAATCTACTGCACATGCTATTCGTGCTTCCACGATTATTCGTTAAGTTCCTCCGACTTATTTTCAGGCGAGGTTAAGTCACTACTTAGTTGTAGTACTTCCTCTGTTGTCACTAGCTTTTAAATCATACCAGTTCTTCTGGTTCAGTACAAGTGTTCTTTACTTGTATGACCTTGCATTGATATGCGTCGGTCCTAGTGACTTCCTTACATCTTCTTTCACCTTTTATTCCGATGGAATTCACATCTTGATTGTTAGTGTGTGTTACGCACTTCGTGCTTCTTTGGCCTTAGGCCGCACGGTTGTTGCTAAGCTTGCTTAACTGGCTTATGCCATGTTTGGTGAAAAGAAGATTTACTACGGTTTACATTCTCCATATCCCAGCCATCTCATTAGATCATTAGCTGAACAGTGCAATGCCAAAACACTCAGTCATACAGAGTGCAGAGGCGTAAACGCTTGACAGTAAGTCACTTATGATAGGAAAGAATATTTCTGTGTGTCATCTCATACTTATACTCCGTGTTATTGCCTAACTACTCCCTCATAGCGGTCGCCTGTTGCGCACCGTATTCTTACTCATTGTACAACATTGTTTTTACTGTTTCTGTTACTGTGATAGTTCCTTTTTACTTATTGCCATTGTCATTGGCACCATTTCCTTATGGTGCGTACACTGAGGGTTTCCCTGTTCGTGTGTATGACGGTTGTCGTAGCATACCGTGATGTGATTATTTCCCAATGTGGAGATGTATTATTCAACTTACGTTTTATGTGTAGGTTAGCTTATCTCACATTTTATCATCATTTATGATATAATTTACCAAGTATCTTGGTTGATAATGGATGAAGTAATTTATCGGGTTACAAGCTCTCTTGAGCGCTGGTCATTCATGGTGTGCAATGTGCATTCCCGTTGATTGTTTTGACAATTACTGTCTTTCCAGTGCTGAGCACTAATGTTAGGCTCTAGCTGTGTAGTTTATTCTTGTATGTGCCTCACCGGGACATCCCAAGGAACTTCAAGGGTTTTCTGGTCCCGTTCTATTATTGATAGATGAAATTCTGGTTGAGAGGTTGTTGCCACTCATAGGTCTCATGACAAGGTTTACCATGTTGGTACCTGCTTGTGTACTGCATATGGAGTATACTTACTGCTTTAAGTTGTGATGGTTTGGAACGTCTTGTCCTTGTTTCATCGCCTCTTGGCAATATCCATATGCGTAGGCTTAATTGTTGTAGTAGATGGAAGCCTTCCCTAAGGGTTCACATCTTCACCACATTGGTGGTCTTTGGTTAACGAGGGGTACCTTCACTTGAGTTCTCATAGTGTCCGAGTGTGGACTAGGCCAATTTGGCGTTATCCTGATTCTTATGCCTCCGTGTTATTGTTGCTACAGTAGGCATGAAGGGTAGTTAAAAGCTTGTCAACTGTATGCTAGGCTGGTGCCCTAGTGACAGTGACATTGAGTTGGCCATTACTCCAAGCCACTCAGGATGTTGGTTTTGGAATTGATGGTCCAGTTGTTGATTTCTTGTCGTGTGAGGCAATATTTCTTGTAAGTCTTGTTAGTAATGGTGTGGGTTTTGCAACCGTTTTAAGGTTACACAACGCATCAGGTTTATGGCTTTAGAGCCATACTGCTGCAAGCTATGCTCTTTGCAAGCTGCTTATACATGTTTCCACTCCATGTATACTGTCGTGGGTTGGAGGTATTATTGGGCTCCGTGGTAATTCGTGGCATCACGCTTCCGTTCATAGGAGACCTTCTTAGGCAAATGGTGTTAATAAGTGTCTCTCAGTATCTTAGGGCATTTCCTGTTAAGTGAAATCCCTTCGGGTCCTAACCGAGTGTTCGTTCTAACTTTCGTGCTTTTAGCATGTCGCTGTTGTTCGACTGTTGCAATGCAGACACCCTTCAAGGATTGCTCCTGAGTGCTGTTGAAGCATGCCGTTACATCCGGCTAATGCTGATGACGTGTTGTCCATTGTACCTTCTTGTGGTGTTGTACTTGAGTTTTCCCCTTTTGGGTCATGACGTCTCCCGTCCTTGGGTAGACTGTTTATGCTTGTTCCTAGCGTTTAAGACTAGGTTTGGTATTCCCTTCAATGATGGAGTATACTTGTGGTAATCTTGGGGTTGCTCTTGGGAATTCTTATCGTGGTGTTCACGTTAGGCGATTGCCTTACTGTGTTTAGGCTGGGTATACCTTCCAGCTGTCATGTATTGTTTGGATTATTTGAGACATATCCAATGTCTATACTTACTAGCATGTGCTCTTGCACTTCCTAGTTCTTATTCCTCATCTTCAGATGGGTTCTCTGAGTTCCTTGATACTTGCTCGTCTGAGGTGTCCAGCTGTTCTGATTGAACTCACTCATGGTCCGTAGAACGGAGTTGACTACTTCCCGTGTGTCGCACACTACATGTATACATACGTGGGGTACCATATTGATACGTTACCACTTACCCAACTATATGTCGGGCCCGCAAGCTCCTTCGGAGTGCGGTTGTCCCACATCCCGTAACGGGTACACTCGTAGTGTTCGGCACACGCCTAGGTGAAGTATTCTGTTGTCAACTCCTCTTGTATCATGGTATGATACTCACCGTAATTCTGTTGGTTTGGTTTTTTTTTTTAAATCCAAGGTTTTAAAAGAAAAGTTTGTGGTTTTGAAAGAAAAATTGGTGAAGTTCTTCATGGCATAGCCATGTTCGAAATCTTGACCAAGTCTAGCTTCTCGCTACTGGTATGTTCTAAATACAGTGGTCGGGCCATTAGGCCTTTCCAAGGTTCCATTCCTTCAGTCTCAAGATTTGTGATCCCATAGTTGCTTCCTTGTAGTCACGGTACATTACTATGTACCTGTGATGTGTTAGAGTTTCTTTACGTATCTCTGTCCTTACTGCACTTGCCGTGGCAAGTGCGTAGTACTGGTGGTTTTTGGGTAGTCTTATACCAATCTTGGTAGGGTTTCCATTTGTGTTTGTTAGTCTTGTTGGCGCCTCCCTCGATCTTATAGATCTATAATTGATATACTCGCTCCTTAGGTAGCTTCTTGGTGGTCTAGACATGGCTGTCGTAGATCTGGGTACTCCTCCACTCCTTGGAGGTTCCCGTTCTATTTGGTTTAGTGTCGTTCCTGGTGGCTCGTTCCCACACATCTGTGGTGGTTACTGAGCCTTCCTTGTTTAGGCACTACTCTCGTAGTCCTATCGGTTTATATCTCATGGTTGTTCTTGTAGTTGTCCATGCTATATTGGCCAAGTATTGCAACCTTAGTGGCGTTGTAATTTGGAGTTAATCTCTTCCGACTATGTTCTTAGTCAGCTAGCATACCGTTGGTGGTATTATTCAAGTATTACTATCCCGTAGACTTGTGTCTCGGTTTCCGTTACTGCTCCCTTTTTCATTCCGTTGCACGGTTAGTGCTTCTGTCCTGCGGTTGGTTGACCAGCTAGGTTTCACGACTGCTAAGCAGGTCGCCCCATGCTGTAGCAAGTTATAGCCTCCTCGTGGTTGGAGTGCTCATTCTACCGCTATTACGTGCGGGGTTGTGGTTCAACCGGGAACTATCTCCGGGACTTCCAGTTCTTGGAATCTACTACATGTCGGTTCTTGTTTACCGTGTGATTGCTTCACAACTGCCAGATCGGGTTTTCCCGAGTGTGAGAGGGCTTTTCCTCTCTCTGGCATCCTTTCCCAAGTTATATAATAGGGTATGTGGAGGGCGGGTCTGGTATTGTAGGTATCCGGTACTCACCGGTAGTTCCTAACTAGCATATCTCTAATGCTAACACTCAGCCCTTAGCCCTAAGCTTCTAATTCCTAACTCGGTATTTCCTAGACTCGGTATTTCCAGTCATCAATCGCTCTGATACCACTTTTTGTAACACCCCTACTATTAATACAGTCATTAACGTCCAATCTCCTTACTCATCAGATACACGCAGCGGATACCTACTTACATACATTGGGTGATACAATGTCGTTAGCCACCCACGTGACTAACAAGGCTACTCCTATTACATACAGCATCGGTCTGATGGACCGGAATCCCGAGTATTACATATCTACCATATATATTTCAGACACCAATACACGCTACATTCTTCCATTCGATACGATACTTCAACTACCATACAATATAATCCACATACCGAGTTTACTAAGATCCTTATACAAATATACTACCTCTTCAAAGTTCATACGTACTCACTACGAGACTACTTACTACCCGTTCCTCACAAACTACTTACTCCTAATTACTAGGGTGTGCCTCCGGTCTCTTCCTTGACCATATCCGCTTCGGGTACCTGCACACTAAAAAAATGTCCCCGAAGGTCCAGCTTTCGCCGAGCATGATAACCGCATACCCCGCGTGCTAGTGAGGGTACGCCGACCACTTGGTCGAATACATGCGGTTCGTTTTCATACAAACATACATGCATACATGCTTTATACACGATACAATACTACTCACACAACGTACATACATACAATCCAGTACATACCAGGGATACAATATAAACCAACCAATACATACTTACCTCTTCCGAATTACACATACACATCTCATACACAACATACAATATTGTTAGCTTCATTGGTCCACCCGGGTTAATCGGGTGGAGATTTCTCTTTTACTCGTACTTCATACATACGCATACATACTCATACATACTTACGGATCCATACTTACTTACTCTTACTCTTACTCAAGTTAAGTCGTCGGGACCTCCGGCCCTGGGGACTACTCCGTCCCACCTCCGGGATTTACTTGACTCACCAATCCGGGATGCTACCCATTTAAGGGATTTGGGCCGCGGACCAGTTAAGAGTCAGGAATTGCAGCCAACCTCTTGTGACTCCGCATCCTCACGCGTGGCCGAAGCTATATCGGACTTGTACTCATTCCAATTTACTCACTTAAGTTAGGAGTTAGATAGTTAGGAATTAGCACAAGTCAACATCCAAGCCACAATAATACAATACACATATACACATACATACGAGGTACAATACGTTACACAAGTACAATACAAGGTTCGAATACCATTCATCTTCATTCATATATTTCATGAATTATACAAACTAGTGCTCAAGACAATAAATATCAAGCACAACATAAGTCACGCACGGGTAAGTGCAATATAGTCTGATTCATGCATTTATCTATTTAGGTGGTCAAATAAGCACACAAATCGGGGTAACCAGATTAGGATACAGGGCATGAAGAAATCATACCTTTCACCGTTGTACTTGTATCCCAACGTTCCTCCGGTATTCACAATTCAAATCCTATGATATACATACAACCGAATCATTAATCTAACTATCATTAACTTAATTCGGTTACCCTTACCTTCCTAATTCATACTTACTAGGTCTTCACATTCCTATACTTACATTTTATTTACTTACTTTTAATTACTTAACAGTGGTTTACTTACACATATATGCACGTATGTATAGGTGGGTATACATATACATACATACATACTAACCATAGTCTTATAGTTTTTTTTTTGTAAGTTTTGACCCGACCGAACTTGCGACCGACCTTGCAAGTTCGGTCCGAGTCAGTAGGTTACATCGGGTGAAAATTCCAGGGCCGACCGACCTTGCAAGTCCGGTCCCAAGGTCGGTCCATTCCAGTAAGTTACTTAACGGAAAGATTTTAGCCCGACCGACCTTGCAAGTCCGGTCGCAAGGTCGGTCCATTCCAGTAGCTTGCTCGACGGAAATTTTCCTGGCCGACCGAACTTGCATGTCCGGTCGCAAGTCCGGTCGATTCCAGAAGCTTTCCCGTCTTTGTAAATCTGGCTCGACCGAACTTGCAAGTCCGGTCGCAAGTTCGGTCCGGCCCAGTATTTGCATTTTTACTTCTGTTTTCAGTCCCATACTTACCCATTGTTTCTCCAATCTTCTTACATGTAATCTCACCTGTCTAAACACTACCTAGGCCCTGCAAATTGCCTTAGTTCATCCACCTTACATACTTACTAATCCTTACTTGTACAATTTTATTTCCATTCTTCACTTACTTCTCATTCTTATTCTAGCTTGTTTATACTCCTAATTACTCTTAATTATGATTAATTAAGTCTTATGCAACTTATACAACCATCCCCAAACAAAGCCTTAACTTACAGCCCATTTAAAATTCCTCTCGGGTGAAATTTGGTGTTGGTCCGGGACCTCGTACACAAGGTAGTCCCGGACCATGAGTGGCTGAACTCTCGAATGGTTTTTGTCTAGTGGTCCGGGACCTTATACCAGAGGTAAGTCCCGGACCCTTAGTGAATTGCAACTCTCGGTTAGTTTTTGAGTGGTTGGTCCGGGACTTCATACAAGACCTAAGTCCCGTACCAACAGTGATCTGCTACGACTGAAACATTTTCCATGCTCTGTTTCATTCTCTTCTTCCTCTAATCACTTCCTAATGGTTTCTAATCTTGATATTACATGCTTAACTACTCATTTAATGTCTAACCTACCTAAATCCATCACCGAAACTCAATTCCCCCAACCTACTGATATCTCACCATTTCCACTATTTCATTCTTTTCTTCCTTTCTGCTGCAGAGTTCGAGCTGCTGCTGCTTCTGTTTCTTTCTTTTCTTTCTTTCGCAAATGTTACCAGCTCCTAATCAAGATAGTTTCCTCTCTAAATTTTGACATGGTGTCCCCTAAAACTTAAGGTTTTCACACATTCATTTGCTCACACATGAAAACTCATTCAACCTGCATCAGTTTATATATGTATATGCATTCAGATGCAAACTCACGTTTACAGCAGCTCATTATTTGTTTTTTGACAGATTCTAACTCAACAATTCACTAATGCTAGTTATACGCTCATTTCTTTGCTACGGTCATATTGGTCTTACATTTACTAAGACATTACACTTGCTCACACACCCACGCATTATACACAAACTGAACAGAGGTAATTTACCTTGTTCTTGTTTTCCTTTTCTTTTCTCTTTCTTCTTGGTTTGCTTGTTCTTCTTTGCTTCTTTCCTTCTCTCCTCTACCGGTTATAGTTTCTCAACAATCTAACATTACAACCCATTCATAAATACACCATTCAATACTAAAAACTAACCCTAACATTACTTAAGCTTTTAATGTATATTCTAGGGTTTAGGAGTTTCATTACCTTGCAAGGGAGTAGATGAAACTTAGAGGAGTTTAAGAACAAGGTTTCCACCCCTTCAAAGAAGCCAAAACTGGCTGGGTACAAGAGGAACCAAACAAGGGTTTAGTTCAAATTCGTTTTGCCTTTAAGGCTAGAAAAACAATGGAGTTTCGAAGAGATTTTTACCTCAAAAGAACAAGGAGAACAAGGTGGCTCTAATGGTGGTCTTGAAACTCCAAATGGGATATACCCATAAAAACGAAAATGTGAGTTTTCGAATTTTGGAAAGATAGAAATGTAGCTCTTGGTGAGAGGATTACAATGGTGTAATTTTTGTAATTTTTTGGAAGATTTGAGTGGGTTACAAGAGGAGAGAAGTTGAGTTTTTGTGTTTTGTTTCAATCCTCCATGGCCATCGGTTGAGAGAGCAACCAGAGAAGAAAAGAAATAGAGAGGAGGAGGATGGGGGGGTCTGTACGTGAGGGAGAAATGGGGATAGGAGAGAGAGAATATGAGAGTAATAAAGTAAGGTGGGTGTTTTTACTTTATTGTTTTTGTTGTTGTAGTAAATAAGAGAGGGTGTGTGAGGGATAAAAATCGGACAGCACCAGACCCATATGGGTTTTGAAAAATTCTTTTACATTATTGGACACATAAGTTTGTGTTATTTATATTTCTACCCCACAAGTTCCCGTTTTTGACAGTTTTTACTAATTTCTCGTTTTATTGATTTTATTGGTTCTAAAGCTTCACTAATATTTATTAATGATTATTTAGTTGACCAAAATTGTTACGAGTCTATTTGACCCGCTTAAAGACACGTTTTCCCGGTTACCTCGAAAAACGCGCTTTAGTGTTCATTAGTGTTTTTAATCCATTTTAAGGATCCGTTTCCTTCGGGATTTGTTCCCTAATATTTATTTAGGCTTAATTAAGCCTTTAGAATCCTTATATTACGCTAACCGAGGTCTTATACCTCCTATGGTTGTTTAACGCTTATTTAGCGTTTTACGCTTTTTAAGCGTTTCTTTATTTCTTTTGGATTTATTTTTCCTTACCAATATTACTTAATCATTACTAGGCTCTTAAATACTCATTAGGATAATTTTAATCGCCATATTTAAGTTTGGGGTATTTCAATTATATTGCTCTTGTACAATGTTAACTTCTCATCTTGTACGTGAGGGAAATTAAATGAAATTTGCTTTGATACTATGTAAAATTAATATATTGATAACCAACTAGGATAGAAACATCCCACGGGAGTTAGAGAAAAAATTATCTTCATCATTTTATATTAAGAAGATAATTGAAAAGTTAGTATAAATAAATGGTAATTCTGTTTATATACAAATGGAAACAAAGATAAGTTCCAGATATCATATGCTAACTACGGAACATGATGTCGTACACTAATAAAATGTATGCGGATTAGTCGACTATATGTTTTAAACGTAAGACATAGTAAAACATTATATTGTCCTCAAAGTAAACTGATACAGTCAAATATATTGCATTTCTTCTCAATTAATGTATGATAGTTTTTTAATAAACTTATATATTGTTATTTAACACACACACACTTTAATATGCTAAAATTGTACATGATAATTGTATATAGACTAAATAATTTTTATGTTAGCATATGTGTGATACACATATGCGTGTAAAATAAATAAATATAGAATTATTAATGTTTGGTGCAAGTAAAGTACCAATGTCAGCTGATCTAGATTTATTTTGCTAAAAATGTAATTGAATCTTTCAGTTATCAATCAAGATAAACTATTGTACTAGTAAATAACATTATAAACTTATCATAAAACTCATATTTGTAATATTTGCGTATAAAATATATGTGAAAAAAATTACACGAGACATTTTTGTTGTTGTAATATGACATGAGATAAAATGTTACATTATATTGACCATGTCAATCATATTATAATTATATATATCTACCTTTTAAAACGAAAATGTACTAAAATGGTTTATTACTATTATCATTATTATTAAAATAACAGATACATAAAGAAGCTCATAAAAATTACTATTAGTTACTTGTTTGATTGAATATCTAAATTGAAATATAACAATTAATAAGATTTTAACCTACTGTAGACTTGTATCACTGTTTTGACAATATCTTAGAAAATTATAATAAAAAAAGTTGTATATAAAATTTTCACAAACTATACGTAATTGAGAAGATACTAAAAAACTGTCTCTAAACTAGTCGTACTCTTTTATGTAAGGATGTTTTATATTATTATTTTTACGGAACGGAGATATGGCGTCAATTCCATGTGGCAACTTGTGGTTGGAAGAAAAAAAAGAATGAGGTATGTGTAGCTTTCAACGTCATCTGCTAACCTCTTCAAAGCAGTATGAAGACCTTGGTGTGTCAGTATGTGGTTGGGAGAAAAAAAAAAGAATTCAAAAAATAGAAAACGGCAGCGTCTTCACCCGAGGAGAATTGGACTATGAGGAGAGAGAATTTTTCTTTTCAAAATGTTATAACTCACAAAATATAAGTAAAAATAAAAAAATTATACCATTGTTCATCATTTTTTGTGTTCTTTAAAACAAGATGCATCATAGATATGTTTTGGTAGACTTAAAATTTTATGTTTTTAGAAGGAGTATATATTACATATTTTGAAAGTGAATCTTATTCATTAACAAAATGAATCTTCTTTAATAATAAAATGAACCTTATTCATTAACAAAATGAATCTTACCCCAAACACTCTAAAAACCACCTAGGAAAGTTAAAAACGTCGAAGACATTTTTATGGTTTGTAGTGTAAGGTTTAAGGTTTACTTTCAATAAATGAAAGGTTTATACTGTTCTCGCATAAGTTTGTGGTAATATTAACTTTCACTAGTATTAAACAAAATATTCACTTTTCTTAAACCTTTGATTCGCCTTTAAAAAACCTTTGATTCACTTTTCTTAAACCTCTTATTCACTTTAGTAAAAAAATCTCTATTTACGAGAATCATTTTTCTTAAACCTCTGATTCACATTTCTTAAACACGTGATTCACTTTATACAAACCTCCGATTCACATTTTTTAAACCTCTTAATCACTTTAGTTAAACAATCAATGCTTACGAGATTCACTTTTCTTACTTTGATTCACTTTGTAAAAACTTGTGATTCACTTTTTAACAACTTTTGATTCACTTTTCTAAAACCTCTGATTCACACTAGTCAAACAATCAGAATCACTTTAGTTAAACAATCTCTATCTATGAGATTTGCTTTTTTCAAACCTCTTATTCACTTTTACGTAACTGTTTGATTCACTTTTTAATAACCTCCGATTCACTTTTTAACAACATTTGATTCACTTTTCTTAAACTTAAGATTTACAACGAATCTTAAAAAATATATACATACAAAAAATAAAAAAATAAAAATTTATCAAAACATATTCATGGTTGGTCTTATTTTGAAGAGCATGAAAAATGATGAACAATTGTATAATTTGTTTTATTTTTACACCTATGTTTTGTAAGTTATGACATTTTGAAAAAAAAAATTCTCTCCCCTCCCTGTTAACAAATTTCCCTTTTTTCGTTTTTTCTTTATTTCCTTCCAATAAAATGGTGACATGTGATAAAGTGAAAAGGATAAATATACCCATCTCCATATTAGGGCATCCATAGTGGTGTGGATTCCACCCAAAACTGTCAGTAAGAAATTAAAAAAAAGTCTACAGTGGTGTGGAATCCACCCACTTTCTCTTTCTTCGTTCCTTATTTAAGCAACGTACGGAAAATCATTTTGATTGGTTGTATTACTGACACCATCAATTTAATAATAAATATTTACTGTATTTGCTTTTACTTCCTTTTATTTTCAACACGGGTAAAGTGAAAAGAAATTACGGGAGGAGAAAGGAAAAAAATGATGGGAGGAGTGAGAAAGTTAAGAAACTCCCTTATTGTAGTGATTAACAAATTGATGAAGTTCCTTACACATTAAAATAATATATTATGATGATGTGGCACCTAGGAATATGTTAAGAACCTCACACCCATTGTGGATGCCCTTAGAACTAGACCCGGCAAAGGTGACCCGAACCTGAAAAACCGATCCGATCCAACCCGATCCGAACCCGAATTTAAATCGAATGATGTGACCCAAAATGTGACCCAAAAATCCGAACCGAACCAAACCAAAACCGAATCAAACCAAAATTTGATTTACCCGAATCCACCCAAACCGAATTCACCCGAACCGAATCGACCCGATCCGAATTGACCCGAACCGAATTCAACCATACCAAACATGAAACTATACAAACTTTCATTATCCTTCTGTTTATTATTGACGTGTACGAATGTATAATTTCCATAAATTGGGACTAAAATAAAACGTTTTCTATCTATTTTTACAATTCTTGCCATTTTTTGTCGTGTCCAAGGAAATTGGTTCAACCTTTTAGAAATTAACAACTCACAAAAAGCATATTATATTTATGACCGAGTATGTTCATACTACCAACTATAATATATCACCAATTTTATCACCAATAGCTTAGTGTTCATACTACCAACTATAGATGTTTTGTTTTAAAATGTTTTATAATACAAACAAATGTGTATCATTACAATTTTAAAATACTCTATTAATTTAGATTTTAATAAACTTAGGGTTCTTTATATTTTGGATATGAGACTTCGGAATGGTTTAAATGTTCATGAAGTTTAATTATAAAACCTAAAGTTTTATGTTTAGACATATACTAACCAAGATCGATGAGTATATACCTAAAGAAAATGACACAATAAAGTGAGGAAAATGAGTATTTTAAATGGTAGATTATTGTGTGTCACTATTATTTTATAATACTCTATATTTTTATAAACTTACATTTCTTTATGTTAAGGACTTGGGGAATGGTTTGAATATTGGTGAAATTTTAATTATAAAATGTATAAACTTTTCAGCTAAGAAATATACTAACCATGATTGGTGTGTAGATGTTGAAGAATAAAGATTACAAAACTTACACCTTACTTAAATAAAGATTACAAAACTAAGCTTAGGAATGGTTTGAACGTGTATGTGTATATATCATCACATCACTAATTAGGTTTCTTATTAATATCACAAAAGAATAAAGATTACAAAACTTACATCTCACTTAAATATATTTGTATGCATAATTAAATTAAATTATGGTTAAAAAATGACAAAATAAGAAGATAAAGGGACAACCCCTGCCTGGAAGCGATAAGCTACTGGAAGTCGCTCGCACGAGGCGCGCACACGAGACGGTAATAGGCGGCGCAGACACAACATGAAGTCACGGGCGCGAGATGATGACGGACGCATAAGGGCACAGACGCGAGGTGATGATGGATTGGCATGGGCGCGCGATGCTCGCTCGAGATGACGGGTGCTGACACAGGACGCGTGTGGGGTGTGACGGGCGCGGGATGGCGGGAGACACAAGCACAATGTCGGGGGGGGGGGGAGATAGACTGGGCGTTGAGTGCCGAATATTGACCACTGATTCACCAAATTTTAAATTTATACTTGGTCGATACTATTAATAAATCTATAGTTAAAAATTAATATTAAAAATATTATCACCCAATTTGTTATGTATAACCAACCAATACACAATAGCAATCTTCATCAAGAGTAACACTATATTAAGAGAATTTGGATCCAAATATGAAAATCAATACTAGTTACTACAGTTGCTTAAATTTGTACTTTAAATTTTTTGTCAATTAAGCATAACGCGGTAAGTCACCCGAATTTGACCCATAATCCAAAAAAACTGAAAAATGTAGAGGCTAACCCGAACCGAAAGCACCCGAACCCGAAATCAACCAAACTGAAGTCACCCGAATCTAATTTTAACCAGATAACCCGACCCGATCCAAACCAAACCGAATAGTGAATATCTACAAATTGACCCGAACCGAACCGAACCGAGTGACCCGAATTGCCAGGTCTACTTAGAACCTTCGAAATCGCGTATTTTTATTATTAATAATGGGATTGGTGATCGTATGGTTTTGTTAGAAGAAACATTTCTCATCGATTTTTATATACTATGGATTGTGAAAAACAAAGTAAACTTATGGTCCGCGGACAAACTAATGAGAGTTAACCATGTATTCCTTCAAGATTAAAAGTAGAGAAGGGGTCCAACTGAAGATATGAAATGATTACCGATTTTAAAACTAAATGATTATGTAAATGTTAATATCAGTTATTCTTTTAGTATTAGAGTTTTGAACTGAATTATGACTATGTGTGATGGATTATTTCAGTGGTGGACGTAAAGGAGTGGATAATTCACTAATTAATATAATTTTATATAGTTATTTTCAGTAATTTTATATAGTTATTTCCAAGTGAAGATATGAAATGATTACCGATTTTAAAACTAAATGATTCTGTAAAAGTTAATATCAGTTATTCTTTTAGTATTAGACTTTTGAACTGAATTATGACTATGTGTAACACCCCATCTCGATCCAATCATGGTTATCACAAACTTATCACCATATATACAAACTCTGCAGCGGATTCAAATACATTCTAGGACCTTGCCACGGTCTGACTACAGAATATACCAAACATTAGTACTTACAAGTCTTAACCAAATACATATCATTCTTACAATCCTCTCACATCCTATACAACTTACTAACTCACAATGCCATACGAGTGTACATGCACAACTCGTAGGCCACACTTAACCCGTAACACGTGTACCCCATCTTACTCTCGTGACGGCCGTCTCCTGACGTCCACCTGTGTAGTAAAAACAGCCCCCAAAGGGGGTCAGCACGAATGCTGGTACGATCCTCTCATGGTAACGTGGCTATGACGACTAATTGTCGATAGCATGGAGGTTGATTAGATGCACAACATAATAGAAAGTGCAATAAACAACAATTCAAATATGAACAATCAAAGTTCAATCACAATGAACGACTTAAATGTGTTCCCTTAATTAGAGAGTTATTTATTTAACTCCTTAGGTTATGTTTCCTCTTAATCTCAGTCCAACCTTATCTTACCTCAATCTTAGTCTTATCTTAGTCTTAGAAAACAACCATCCTTTAAATAGGAATGGATGTAGCTTATCTCAGTCTTATATTGCAAACCATCCTTTAAATAGGAATGGTTGCAACTTACCTCAAACCTTATCTTAATCTTAGAATACAAACCACTCTTTAAATAGAAATGATTGTATCTTACCTCAATGTTTATTTTTGTCGGGTCAAAAGCAACCCTAGCCAATGAGCTATTAACTCCATTGGTTGAATAAACAACTTATCTTATAATTTAGGATTTAGGTGATCCTACCGCACCATCATAATGCCTCCTACCTTGGACTGGATGTCCAATGTAGCTGAGCCGGCAACCGACCCTAGGCAACAAGTCCGAAGACAAGTCCTTAAGTGGAAGTCGGATCTGCTTTAGATACCGACCCCCTTTTCCTTAGCAAGCATGACCGGAGTCAGTCCCGGGTTCCTCACTCCCCCCCTTAAGTTCCAGTCAGTAGAAGTCTCAAGACAATGTTTGTTGGTTAAACCTCCTTCGGTTATTAATAAACTAATATTAGGGAGCGTTCCTTAGTCTCACTCAATTCCTTACTAAACGTTAGTTAGTAGGTTCTCACGGTAAGTTGTGTTAGTTTTCAAACATCACACAACAATACAATAAACATAATGTTCCATTTTGCATGCTTTATCTTGTTTAGTGAGCACACAAAAACAAATAGCACACAAGCCGAGGGACACCTCGTTAGCAAGCAGGTCACAAGAAGAACTATACCGTTGACCGTTGGTCATTCGGTTGCTTACTCTCTTCCGGAGTCCAAATCCCCAAGTCCTAAAACATTCATTCAGTTTTAGGTTGTTAATCACTTAACTTAACTCAACTTACTTAACTTACTTAACCCTTAATGATCCCCACCTAACACCTCTTAAGTTTTACAACTTAATCTTACAAACTTAACCTTAAACTTTTAAGCTTATACTTAACTTAATCCCTTAGGTCTTTATACCTCTAATAATCATTGCCCCCTTAATGGGGTACCCTTAATACCACTAAACTCTCTTAGGGTTTCTTTTTTTTTTTAAGTCTTAAGGGTCGACCGACCCAACCCCTGGGTCGGTCCATTCCAGTAATTTTCTGGTTCGAACAATTCTTTTAGACCGACCCACGACCGACCCAACCTTATGGGTCGGTCCTTTACAGAAATTTTTCCGTCTTTTGAAAATCACCCGACCGACCCGAAACTAAACCGACTGACAAAACCCTCTGGGTCGGTCCAGTCCAGAGACATTCTGGCTGGCTTAACATGGTCCGACCGACCCAAAACTGGGTCGGACCCTGGGTCGGTCCACTACAGATTTTTCTCTTAAATTGTTCTTTCAACCCCAAACTCTTCCTCAAGTGTCCCATTATGTCTTAACACCATATAGGCACTTAAACTTACCTTAGTACATCCTCTAAAACCTCCTTAACCATTTTCTCAATCCTTATAAGAAATTCCTAACACTTGTTACTTATTCCTTATATTTCCAACAAGTACTTCACCTAAGACTTCAACTAACACAATATTTCCTTTCCATTAATGTAACCACTCCTCAAACATCATTATTCATCCATTCTTTCCTTTGCTAAACCTTCCAAGGTTATCTTGCATCTCCATGCACCAATTCCTCTCCTTTCCTTTGGTTACTCATCACTCTTAAACTCTTAAGCATACCTATACATTTCTTTCTCATCCTCTTAGCACCTTAACATTGTTCTTCATTTACCATGACCATGCTACCCCCTCCTTTGGCATTTTCACCTCCTTTGCACTTACTCACCATTCTCATGATCATGCACTCCTATACATTCCTAGTCATTTTCCTTGACGATTTACAACCTTCTCCTTCAATTTTCACTTCCATCACCCAAGTCCGCTCATTACATCTAAACTAAAACCTTATTAGTCCACTACTAGCATCATCACCGCTTACACAAGCTTCCAAGACTTCTCATTGCTATATTCTCTAGTTCATACCTAAATCATCTCAAAGTATTGTACTCCATTTCCTTCAGATTTTTGCTCAAGTCTTATCATTCCTCTTAACATGATTTTTGGTGTGTTTAATACACCCTCCAATCCTCTAATTCCTCTTAGGCAACTCTAGGTCATTCTCATCCTCAAGAACTCTTTAGTTAACTCATTTCCACTCAAATTCATTTTAATGACTCATAGTAAATCTTAGGTCATATCAATTCACAACCACCACTTAAACACTTTGTTTTCTACTCAAATTTCGCCATAGCTCCTCTAGTATGTTATCATACCCAAAAGCATTGTTTTTTCTCATTCAACCACCTCACACACATTATATCCTTCCTCATCATATTTTTCTCACCCAATCAACTTATTCACAACAAACTCAATATAGTGCAATAATCTTAAATTGCATAGCACCAAGCTCTTAAATGGCATGGCTCTTAGCCTTAATGACTTAAACTTAAACACTGAATTTCCCACACATAAAAGCTTTCAACCTGCAAATACACACAACAATGCTCCCATAGCAATATAGGTGTTCTCTTAATTCACCGTATACTTATCTTACTAACTCATTCCCATTGGCTCCTTAGTCACAAGTTCACAAGCTTGTTTAAATTCTTTTTCCTAGGTTATCTAACCCATTACCTAATGTAAGCCCTAGGCTACATTGGTACTCATCTAAAACTCACCCCTTAAACCTTAAACCACCATTAGGTAAGCAATTTACCTTATTTTTCTCAAGCTTCTCTTACTTCCCTCCTTAGGTTTTCTTGATTGCAATTCGGCTAGGACTTCCATCCTCTTGCCAATGTTCTAATCCGCATCCAAATAATACAATGAGTACTAAGCAATATGCCTAAACTCATGGAATCCATTCTTAGGTTAAAATATGTGTTTTAAGGCATGAAAGTGCATGTTTACCTTTGAATTTGGAATGACTTCCATAATGAAGCAAGGTAAGACCTCCTCAAGTCTTTGGAGATAAAATCAAGCTAAACAAGGCATAAAACAAGGCCCCCATGAGTGGTAATTTTCGGCCATCTAAGAAAAGGATGGAAATTGATTCTTCTTTCACTTTCATTACCTTGGATGAATGGAGAACCAAAAGAGCTCTTCAAACTTGATTTTCCTCCTCTCCATCAATGGAGTTTTCTCATGCACCAAACTTGAGCTTTGAAAGATTTGAAAAGGTAGAAAGGTAGGTTTTGGTCTAACTAAGAATAATCTATGCTTATTTTTGGATTTGGAGCTAAAATGAAGGTTTGGTGAGCATTTGAAGATGGAGCATCCATGGAGGCAGCCCTCTCGGTTTTGGAGCATGAGAGGAGAAGAAGAAACCGTGGAAGAAGAGAATGAATGAAGAGGAGAGAAGGTAAGCTAAAGGTAAGATATTTTACTTTTAAAAGCAAATAGTAACTTCCTCTCATTTCCTCTTCTTTTCCTTTATTATTTGATGAAATCCATGGTGACTCATCCCTTAGAAAACCGGACCCCTTATTAAATAAGGGTATTTTTGGCCTTTGTTGACCAATTAACTAAATTAAGTTGACCAAAGACTAAACTAGGCATTATTTGGCACTATTCACAAATTAGAGCACAAATTCGGGAAATTTTTGGTTTCCCATTGATTTAGGCTTCCTAATGTGATACTAATTAGTACACATGTTGATTAAGGTGAAATCATGGGCATTTAGCCACTCAGAACTCATTTCTAAGACAATTTCTCAAAAAGGTGCTTTAAGGAGTCTTAAAGCACATTTTGTGTTTAAGCTTATTTTTGAGCTTGGTTTTCTTTGGTAATTGATTTAAAATGTCCATTAGCATGTTAATAAAGTCTTATAATGGTATTTGGGTGCTAATCAAAGTCACTCCAAGCTTAGAGCACAGGTTTGCCTTAATTGCCCTTAAGGCATTTTCTTGTGTTTTCCTTGGTTTAAATTGTCTACCAATCTTTCTAAGGCATATTTTAGCCTTACTACATCATAAATTGATGTTTACTTAGCATACTTAGGTTTGGGGTATTTCAGTCTACACCCCTTAAAAGAACTTTATCCCCAAAGTTCTCATGCATCTTTTTTATTAGAATACATGGCTTACCTCATTCCAAAGATCCAATAGATCATTCTTATATGTTCTTAAGCTTATTGACTCCTTAGGTCTGTCATATTCTTATACTCAAATACCACACAACATGCTTAAGCATGTATAGCACTCAAAATTCTCTTTGTTCCTTTTGATGATTAAAACAATCACATAATTTTTATCTTATTCTCCCATGTCACCGGCCCGTAGGCAAAGGCTCGTTCGTCCTCGTCACCATGGGCCAGAATACAAAACAACTCTGTTCTCCCCATGTCACCGGTCCGAAGACAAAGGCTCATGTGTCCTCGACTTCATGGGCGAGACTCAGTAAAAAGGAAATCCTTTTTACGAGGTCATGTGAGGAATAATTCCTCTAATTGAAAATACAATCAACTCCAATTTCGTTTTGTCCTAATGCCTCTATCCTTAGCGTGATTTAATTGTGACCACTGGAAGGGAGTTTCAGGAATCATCTAACCCTGACGTGATCAGCATCAGTGTTGAACTATCCCTCCACCCCAATTTGTGTTCGGTTTCCCTTGATCCCTAGAAAATCAAGTTCCACCTCCCACGTCCTTTTCAAACATCAAATAATTCACTCATTTCCAATTTTCTATCTTTTTAGTATTTCTAGTCATAATCAATACATCTCCAGGGTGTGGACTCAGTCCATCAATCATTCCCAATTCATCTCTTAGTAATTACCTCAGGGCTCTCATACCTACTAAGTCCTATATCAATCTCATACCAATTCTCACCATCTTATACCTCATAGAATTACTATTTCCTACCTCATACTCGTATCGAATAATATCTCATCTTATTCTTATCTCACACATAGATTCATATCAACTCATATCTCATATATTCCTTAAGTCTCCTTAATCCTCTTCCCTCATTCTCTTAACTTGTACTCACACCGGAGTTAACAAGATAGGTACTTAATATGTATGGTATTCGCATCTTCTGTGCGCAATAACCATGATTTATCTCAAAATGTTTATGTAAAACATATTCTCAAATTCTTTTGTGCTATGCACACCGTAGTTTATGTACTCAGTACACAAACATACGCTAAGCGGTTTTCGCTCTACCCCCCTTAAAATGGATTACGCCCACGTAATCAACATTATATCATCCTTGAACATAAGTTCAAGATGTCTAATTCTCACCAAGCATTCTAGCTTCCATGTCATCTATCTCACTTATAATTCGATCAAAATGACTTAGTCTCTGTATCAAGGATTCTTAACGGTACTTATACCGTATTCTTAACTTAGTTTGGTCTAACCTCAAAGGTACTGATCTGCTAGCTTCCGCTGCGCGACCCTGATAATCTTGGGCTTCTTTTGCCTTTCTTATCCTTTTATAGTATTGTATATTCTTCTCCTGCATGCTTATATATGTGTACTAAAGGTCTTTCAATGGACACGTGTTATCTTAGTATATACATGGCCTTGATGAGTTGTAGCTCGTCTATCCAGTCTCCCTGGAGGTCTAATGTTCTTATTCTTAGTGTTTTCTCAGGTGTCTAAATCGTTCTTTCCATTTGACCTTTGGTCTGAGGATGATTCTTAATCTGAAACTACTGTTTAGTGCTTATTGCGCTTTACAGTTTAATCTCTTACATCTTAAGACATATCCAATGTCTGTACTTAACAATCCGTGCTCTTCGCACTTCATAGTCCTTAATTATTTGTTCTCTGATTCATTTGTGTTGTTGGTTCAACTGAATTCTTCTCTTCGACTGTTTGTGGTAGTAGCTGCTCTTGTCTGATCTTGCGTCGTTGTCCGTGGTACGGAGTCGACTACTTCCCGTGTTCCTTACACCACTCGTCTACATGCATAGGGTACCTTACTGGTACATTACTACTTACCCGACTAACTCATAAATGAGTCTGTCAGGCCTGCAAGCCCCTGTGGGGTGCAGTCGTCCCACGTCTCATTTTAGTAAACTCGTAGTGTCCGTCACACGTTTAGCTATTGCTAATTATGAAGTATTCTGTTGTTGATCTCCTCTTTCATCGTTCCATAATAACACTTATCGTTCTTCTTGAATTTAATCAAGGGAAATCCATTTACTACGTTGTTTGGTATTGTATGCTCTAGTTCTTTCTGTATCTCGTACTGATTCGGTCTCTTAGTAACTGAGGTCTCTTTCCATAGAGCCTCTTATCTTGTTTCTCATATTTGGTCTACTAGGAATGCACTTCCAGTTCCTTAAGGAATGGGTAGTGTGCTTCCTGTGAAATCTTACCTAACCAGGTCCAGACTACTGGCATCAATGCACAGTTCGTCTACCATCTTATTCCCTTACTTATATTGGTCTTAACTCATAAATCTAATTGCCTCAGTGTCAATATTTGACGGCTCATACATAACGGTCACTTTACCGCGCACCATGACTTAATCCACTTATATAGGTATTGTACTCACGACCACTACTACCGTGGTAGTTGGTCTTTACCATGTTGCCCATTGATGGCGCAACTACTTACTCATTTATTCTAACATCTTATCTTATATTCAATCCCTTCTTGGTGTAAACACACTGGGAGTTCTCTAATTTCAATGTTTGGCGGTTGTCATACTGTGTTGTAAAATGGTCATCTCTTAATATGAAGGTGTTCTACTTCAATCTCAGGTTCATAAGTAGGCTAATTTTTTTCCTCACATTCTTTCATCCTTTATGAGGTTATTTACCATGTAATTTAACCGGTTACTAAAGAAGTCATCCTTTTAATCACAAGCTCTTCTGAGCGTTGGTCACTTGTCGTGCCATTCGGTGCACTCACCATGTTTATCTCTGACGATTACTGATTCTTAAATCCTGGGTGTTGGATATGAGGTTTGTCTCTACAGCCTTCCTTATACTCGAGTGTATCTGATATGTTCTAAGGTAGTCTCAAGGTTTATGGTTTCCATTTTCTAACAAAAGTGTATCACATCTCTAATAAGTGAAAGCCCTTTTTGAGGGGTTTATTCCCACTCATGGCCTCACAACAAGGAGAGGTATCCCCACCCTAAAAGGCATGGTTCGTTCTCCGCCCCTGCCAATGTACTATCTCATTATTCTCATTGGTGCCTTTTTCTTGGCAATATTTTCCACAATCTAAGTTATAGGTGTTGTAACCGTCTATATTTACGAATTGTAGTTCCTCATGTCTTAAATAAGCTCTCTTATAACTTACTGTACCTCGGCTATGATGTGGTTAACATCCTTGGCACGTAGGCTCTTAGTGCTTAATATCTCCGTTCGTTACTTGTACTCTTACCCATCTGTAGGATATCTCCATACGTTTCGGGTTCCTTGAACACTATCCACCGTTAGGTTACATATTAAATGTAGTATCGGGTTTCATGGTAAGTTGCTGCATCCTGCTTCCTGCTATGGAAGTTTATTCAGGTGATCTGAGGTTACTTAGTGTCCTCGAAAATACTGTCATTTTACTAAACTTATGTCTTTTAGCAATCAAGGTTAGGTTCGTATTAGGCGTTTACCTTACGGTGTCCAAGTTGGATATCGTCCTGTCATCTTATACTTCCATCTCAACGCTTCGTTCAACTTCCGTTGACTACGCCACCCATTGATGATCAATCATACTTGGGTGTTAATGAGTTAGACAAACAGTATTAACTGTCATTCATCAGTTTGTTCGGTTTGACTATGCCCGCTCTGCGGGGTTAGTCTTCTGAGCTTTCCTTTGTCGGAATTGTATGTCCTTACCCCTTGGTAGGTTATAACTTAAGTTTATTCCCTCTGTCCCTGTTTCCGGGGTTTACTAACATCTTCATGAAGAAGGTTTATTACTGATATTCTTAGTCATCACTCTGGGTGTCTTATCTCGTTCCTGTTGGAAGACGTTGTGTCAACGGTCTCCATTGTATCTTGTAATGCATTCCTTGTATGTTATTGCTTACATAGCGTTTTTGCTCGGATTACTGAGCGATCTCTTAGGTTTTCTCTCCCCGTGGTTTGTTATTGGTGTTCATACCCGTACTGTCGGTTGTTGTTGTAGTAGGTTGTACTGTTGCTAAAATTTATGTTGTTTGGTATTCCGTCCAAGTTCAGCTCCCTGCTGACTGGTGTGTCGACTCATCTCATCATGGTCAGGCCGTCAGGCCCTCCCAAGGTCTCATTTTCCCGTTCTTATAGATTTACAATCCGGTATTAGTGTGTACTACAACTGTAGCGTTCTGTTATCTCGCCATGATGGCTTTCCGTGTAGCTTAACCGTGGTGGCACTTGCTATGGCAAGTGCGCCATGCAAGATGGGTTACCGGTACTATGCGCATCAGTAATGGTACTTCCTCCTAACATTTTATATCTTTGGTAGTCCTCGGGACTCCTTCAATGTTCTTTAGTTTGGATAACTGACCGTTTAGCAGTTTCCTTGCCGTTTTGACAGTGCTGTCACTTATCAGGGCGTTCCTCTTTCCGAGGGAACCCCTTGTTATTTTCTTGCGTTTTAATCCTCGCTCCCGTTTCCACACATTATGTCGGGGTTATTAAGTAATGATTCTCCTTTAAGCACTACATCGTAGTCCTATTCCGGTATACAGTTTGTATGAGTTTTTACCGTCGTCTGCGACATGTCAGCCAGGTGTGTAACCTTTCTCATTGTATGGGGTTTGGAGTTCCCATTTCTAACTGGACTTTCCAATAATCTTAACCCTCATGCTTTGTATTATCCCATTGCTATGCTCATTCGGACCACTGTCCGGTACTCATGTCTCTTATCATTTCCTTATCCATTGCACTCGTAGTGCTTTTCTTACCATTGGTATGGCGGGTTATTTCGACTGCATAGCATGTCGACCCATGTTGCCAGTAATTCAGTTCTCTTACTGGTAAAATTCCAATGGTAGCGCCTGCTTCTCTGTTGCGCTCCAATTAAAATGTTCAAGTTCTCATAAACTGTTGTACAACAAGATGTTCCTCGTATTGTTTACTGTTAACTAACCACCAGATCGGGTTTCCCCGAGTAAGAGAAGGCTTCCTTCTCTCTGGTGTTTGTTCCCCGTATTCAAAGTTAGGGATGTGGAGGGCGGGCTTAGGTACTATGGATATCCGGTAAACACCGGGAAGTCCTAGCTAACGCACCTCTCACTCTAACACTCATCCATTAACCCATAACTCAAACCCAACCTCAGTATTCTCCTAAGTTCGGTAATTCTTGTCTTCAGAGCGTAACTACGCTCTGATACCACTTTTTGTAACACCCCATCTCGATCCAATCGTGGTTATCACAAACTTATCACCATATATACAAACTCTGCAGCGGATTCAAATGCATTCCAGGACCTTGCCAAGGTCTGACTACAGAATATACCGAACATTAGTACTTACAAGTCTTAACCAAATACATATCATTCTTACAATCCCCTCACATCCTATACAACTTACTAACTCACAATGCCATACGAGTGTACATGCACAACTCATAGGCCACACTTAACCCGTAACACGTGTACCCCATCTTACTCTCGTGACGGCTGCCTCCTGACGTCCACCTGTGTAGTAAAAACAGCCCCCAAAGGGGGTCAGCACGAATGCTGGTACGATCCTCTCATGGTAACATGGCTACGACGACTAATTGTTGATAGCATGAAGGTTGATTAGATGCACAACATAATAGAAAGTGCAATAAACAACAATCCAAATATGAACAATCAAAGTTCAATCACAATGAACGACTTAAATGTGTTCCCTTAATTAGAGAGTTATTTATTTAACTCCTTAGGTTATGTTTCCTCTTAATCTCAGTCCAACCTTATCTTACCTCAATCTTAGTCTTATCTTAGTCTTAGAAAAAACCTTTAAATAGGAATGGATGTAGCTTATCTCAGTCTTATATTGCAAACCATCCTTTAAATAGGAATGGTTGCAACTTACCTCAAACCTTATCTTAATCTTAGAATACAAACCACTCTTTAAATAGAAATGATTGTATCTTACCTCAATGTTTATTTTTGTCGGGTCAAAAGCAACCCTAGCCAATGAGCTATTAACTCCATTGGTTGAATAAACAACTTATCTTATAATTTAGGATTTAGGTGATCCTATCGCACCATCTTAATGCCTCCTACCTTGGACTGGATGTCCAATGTAGCTGAGCCGGCAACCGACCCTAGGCAACAAGTCCGAAGACAAGTCCTTAAGCGGAAGTCGGATCTGCTTTAGATACCGACCCCCTTTTCCTTAGCATGCATGACCGGAGTCAGTCCCAGGTTCCTCACTCCCCCCTTAAGTTCCAGTCAGTAGAAGTCTCAAGACAATGTTTGTTGATTAAACCTCCTTCGGTTATTAACAAACTAATATTAGGGAGCGTTCCTTAGTCTCACTCAATTCCTTACTAAACATTAGTTAGTAGGTTCTCACGGTAAGTTGTGTTAGTTTTCAAACATCACACAACAATACAATAAACATAATGTTCCGTTTTGCATGCTTTATCTTGTTTAGTGAGCACACAAAAACAAATAGCACACAAGCCGAGGGACACCTCGTTAGCAAGCAGGTCACAAGAAGAACTGTACCGTTCACCGTTGGTCGTTCGGTTGCTTACTCTCTTCCGGAGTCCAAATCCCTAAGTCCTAAAACATTCATTCAGTTTTAGGTTGTTAATCACTTAACTTAATTCAACTTACTTAACTTACTTAACCCTTAATGATCCCCACCTAACAGCTCTTAAGTTTTACAACTTAATCTTACAAACTTAACCTTAAACTTTTAAGCTTATACTTAACTTAATCCCTTAGGTCTTTATACCTCTAATAATCATTGCCCCCTTAATGGGGTACCCTTAATACCACTAAACTCTCTTAGGGTTTCTTTTTTTTTTTTAAGTCTTAAGGGTCGACCGACCCAACCCCTGGGTCGGTCCATTCCAGTAATTATCTGGTTCGAACAATTCTCTTAGACCGACCCACAACCGACCCGACCTTATGGGTCGGTCCTTTACAGAAATTTTTCCGTCTTTTGAAAATCACCCGACCGACCCGAAACTAAACCGACCGACCCAAAACCCTCTGGGTCGGTCCAGTCCAGAGACATTCTGGCTGGCTTAACATGGTCCGACCGACCCAAAACTGGGTCGGACCCTGGGTCGGTCCACTACAGATTTTTCTCTTAAATTGTTCTTTCAACCCCAAACTCTTCCTCAAGTGTCCCATTATGTCTTAACACCATATAGGCACTTAAACTTACCTTAGAACATCCTCTAAAACCTCCTTAACCATTTTCTCAATCCTTATAAGAAATTCCTAACACTTGTTACTTATTCCTTATATTTCCAACAAGTACTTCACCTAAGACTTCAACTAACACAATATTTCCTTTCCATTAATGTAACCACTCCTCAAACATCATTATTCATCCATCTTTCCTTTGCTAAACCTTCCAAGGTTATCTTGCATCTCCATGCACCAATTCCTCTCCTTTCCTTTGGTTACTCATCACTCTTAAACTCTTAAGCATACCTATACATTTCTTTCTCATCCTCTTAACACCTTAACATTGTTCTTCATTTACCATGACCATGCTACCCCCTCCTTAGGCATTTCCACCTCCTTTATGCAACTTACTCACCATTCTCATGATCATGCACTCCTATACATTCCTAGTCATTTTCCTTGACGATTTACAACCTTCTCCTTCAATTTTCACTTCCATCACCCAAGTCCGCTCATTACATCTAAACTAAAACCTTATTAGTCCACTACTAGCATCATCACCGCTTACACAAGCTTCCAAGACTTCTCATTGCTATATTCTCTAGTTCATACCTAAATCATCTCAAAGTATTGTACTCCATTTCCTTCAGATTTTTGCTCAAGTCTTATCATTCCTCTTAACATGATTTTTGGTGTGTTTAATACACCCTCCAATCCTCTAATTCCTCTTAGGCAACTCTAGGTCATTCTCATCCTCAAGAACTCTTTAGTTAACTCATTTCCATTCAAATTCCTTTTAATGACTCCTAGTAAATCCTAGGTCATATCAACTCACAACCACCACTTAAACACTTTGTTTTCTACTCAAATTTTGCCATAGCTCCTCTAGTATGTTATCATACCCAAAAGCATTGTTTTTCTCATTCAACCACCTCACACACATTATATCCTTCCTCATCATATTTTTCTCACCCAAATCAACTTATTCACAACAAACTCAATATAGTGCAATAATCTTAAATTGCATAGCACCAAGGCTCTTAAATGACATGGCTCTTAGGCCCTTAAATGATTTAAACTTAAACACTAAATTTCCCACACATAAAAGCTTTCAACCTGCAAATACACACAACAATGCTCTCATAGCAATATATGTGTTCTCTTAATTCACCTTATACTTATCTTACTAACTCATTCCCATTGGCTCCTTAGTCACAAGTTCACAAGCTTTTTTAAATACTTTTTCCTAGGTTATCTAGCCCATTACCTAATGTAAGCCCTAGGCTACATTGGTACTCATCTGAAACTCACCCCTTAAACCTTAAACCACCATTAGGTAAGCAATTTACCTTATTTTTCTCAAGCTTCTCTTACTTCCCTCCTTAGGTTTTCTTGATTGCAATTCGGCTAGGACTTCCATCCTCTTGCCAATGTTCTAATCCACATCCAAATAATACAATGAGTACTAAGCAATATTGTAACACCCCTCTCAATAATCACGATATAATCCCTCACGTAGCAATAATTAAAACGTCTCGCAGCGGAAAATAACAACAATTACAAAACTCACTCGGGTGTCACCGGCCATTACTCGCCCATGCGAGCAACGTAGCCAAACTACATCCAACTTCCAAAATAAACAAACTGCTAACCGCAGTGATAACGAGAAACTCCTATACATCATACTAAGTCCATAACCATAAACATCGACAAGTGAGCGAACCCAATCCTGAAAAATACATAACCTTACCATAAGACCATACACCATCTTCATAACTATACAACATCTCCAATTACCCTGTTCCTGCTCTTCAGCTCCGACAATGGTCAACAACCTG